>MU279402.1:0-119683 GCA_022385695.1 Xylaria arbuscula
CCCTAACCCTAACCCTAACCCTAACCCTAACCCTAACCCTAACCCTAACCCTAACCCTAACCCTAACCCTAACCCTAACCCTAACCCTAACCCTTTTTTACTATGCTTTTAAGTCCTTTGTATTTGTAGTTTTTTTGTATCCGGAATAGTGTTTTGTACACTCCCTAATGTCCTGCTAATAAATGTTCATGCATCGCTTTTACTAGTTCTTTAACCGTAGGTCGTTGTTTAAGATTCAAATAAACTTTTCCATCTTTGTTTTTACTTTGCTCGAAGGTTAGTGGTGTATCCGTTGATAATAGTAGTGCCTATAAAACTATTCCATGGTTTTTCCATAATCGTTTAATCCACTTATTATAATTAAATGAAGTCATAGCTGCAAGTATAATTCCTTGTTGGGTTTTTTTCAACAATACTTAGCTCTTTGTTTCCGATTTTTCATGGTTGCTTTGTCGACTCAAAATGTCTACTATTACATTTTCTTTTCTTTTAATGTAAAAAATAATAAAATTAAACTGGGATAAAAACTTTGCCCATTTAATTTATTATTTGTTTAATACTTTAGTTATTATAAATGTAGTTAAGTTCTTGTGATCTATGTACACTTTGACTGGTGTTTTAGGTTTATAAAAATAATGTTCCCATTTTTTAAATGCTTAAACAATAGCTATAAGCTTTTTGTTTGGTAGCGTGTATTGTTTTGCTGGTCCTGAAAATCTTTTCGAGAAATATGCCACTGGATGCAATTTTCCATTTTTATCTCGTTAACCTAGTCGTCTGCCCATAGCCCTCTCGCTAGCGTTAACTGTTACTTCAAATTCCTTGTTTAAATTAAAAAGCTTTTAAACAGGCTTTTTTAATATGAGTGCCTTTACTTTTTTAAAAGATTCTTGTTTTTCCTTTTTCTACTTGAAGGGATTGTTTTTTCTTATTAGGTTTAAAAGAGGTCCGGCGTGTTTACTAAACTATTTGATAAGGCTTTGGATATAGTTTGTAAATCCCACGAATGCCTTTACGTTGCTCACCGATTTAAGCACCGGCTAATCTTTTATTGCTAAAATTTTGGACTTTTGAATTTTTATTTTCTTTGGAGTTATTGTAAAACTAAGAAAATTAACCTTTTGTGTATAAAATTTGCTTTTCTTAGGGTTTACCTTTAATTTAGCGATTTATAGCGCGTTTAGTACTTTTTTAACGTGCTTTTAATGTTTTTTAAAGTTCTCTAAGTATATTAAAATATTGTTAAGATATACTATTACAAATATATTGATAAATTTGCATAAGGCGTGCGTTATTTGCGTTTGAAATGTTGCTAAAGCATTGGTAAGTCTAAAGGGCATAACCAAAGATTTGTATAATTTATAACGTGTGCGAAATGTCATTTTCCACTTATTACCTAATGTTACTTTTGTTTGATTGTATGCGTTTGGTAGGTTAAACGCCGTAAACCATTTTGCGTGCACTAATTTGTTTTGTAAATCGTTGATTTTGGGTATTGGTCCTACAAATTTAATTATTTTAGAGTTTACGTTTCGGTAGTTTACTACTAATCTTTAACGTTGTTTTTTGTTTTTACCGGTCTTGCGTGGTACCTATAATACCAGTAATCTTGCTGGTAATTTTGAAGATCGGATAAATCCCTTCTTTAGATTTTTCCTGAGAAATTCTTGTAATTTTTCTAGTTGTTTTTTATTTATGTGATATAATGGAAATGATTGTAATTTAGCTTTTTTTTTAAGCGGAATTTTATGGTCCTAAAAACTATGCTTTAGTAACTTATCGTGTGTTTTGCTAAACACATCGCTGTAATCTCGATATTTTATTAATACTTTGTTGTTAAGTATAAGCTTGGACTTTTTGATCATTATGTAGATTTATAATAATAGTCCAATAGAATTGCTTAATACCTATGTTTTAAGTTTTTTATTAGCTAATTTTTTTCTTGGTATATTTTACTAAAGTTGGCCAGTTTTCTAGTTCACTTTGGGATTGCTTTTTTGTAACCAAGGTATCCCCAAAATAACATCATGCCTGGATGTTTCCGTGATATTAAGCATTAGTTTTTCTTTGTGTCCAAAAATGTTAAAAAAAAGTTCTATAGTTTTTTTTAAAACTACTTCGTTTTTGTATGCAATAGGACTTTTATCAATGGTTAAAAGTGGGTAAGGGTTGTTTTTAAGCTTTGTTAGTATATTTAATTGCTTAATAATTTGTAAAAAAATAAAGCTTGCTTGAGCTTTTGTATTTATAAGCATTTGTAGCTTATGTTTTTAATACATTAGATCGATTTTAATATGTTTGCTTTTTTTAGCTGTTGTGGCATAAAGCCTTTTGGGTTTTCCTAAGAATAGTTGTTGATTTGTTATAACTGCCCGTTGTTGTTTTTTAATTAATCTTGGCTAGTTGTTGCCCGTGTTAGCATATTGTCGAGTTGTTTGGTTGCGTTAATAGCTGCCCAAGACTTTTTAAAGCGTACTACTATGTTTTCGTTTAAATAGTACCTTATTTTTTTATTTTTTGCATTTTAAATCATGCTAGGTTTCTTGGGTTTGTAAAAGTTTATTGCGTTTTTAAAAAATCCTTTGCTAAAGTTTGTTTGTTTTATTACTACTGCGATTAGTTTACTTATTACTTTTTTAGGCTTTTTTTTTTTAAACGTTAGTCGGTTTTAACTGATTTGTTGCGTTTATCTCATTGTTTCGCGCAACTTTGTTGCCTTTTATTGAGCATGGATTTTATATCTGTTGTTAGTGCAGTTTTTTGGTTGTAGGATTTATTATAGGCATTTCATTGGCCACTATAGGTCTTTATCGAATACTGCAAATCTTCGTGGGTCTCGGTATACTGGTGTTATTTTCCTTTTATCTGCTTTATATAGGGGTTGCGTTATAGGTTTCCCGTTTAGTCGTCTTGGGAACTACATGTGTTGTAGCTTCTCTTGCAGATGGTAAATATATCGATGTGTTATACAGCATATTTATAGGATTTATTTGTGTTCTTTGTTTTTTGGTATTATTTCTGTCGGTTTTTAACTTATTATAACCTTGTTATGATAGTATCTTTCGACAATGAGCTCGGTAGCCAGGCTAGGTTGCTTACTGGTGTCCGTTTTAGCTTTTATTATAAGTGCTGGGTTGTACTGCTGTATATTGTTTAAAAATGGCTATATTTTTATGTTGTCTTTGGCTTTTAACGTGTAAACTGTTGCTATTTTGGCTTTTTTTATTTAAAATTTTTGTGCGTTTGATGTTTTGCTTAAGCATTCTCCTCGTTAAATAAATTTTGCTACAAAGTTTTTCAACCATTCCTATTTAAATTAGTAGTCGCACTTAATATAGCTGCACGTATGTCTTTTTGGACAAAATTCTCCCTTAGGCTATCTTTAATATTTATATGTTAGGTTTTTAACTTTATCTCATGCAAAATCTTTTTTTAGTTTAATATCTTCCCAATTATTTTTGTTATTGTTAGTTTAAGTAGGATTTTCCCAAGTAGCTATGTTTTGCTTGGTTTTATTATTAATATTTATGTTGTATATTTAGCAATTAATAAAATCGCAAGTATATCCGTTTTATTTTGCTCGTTTTAATCGTTTCGTGGAAAAGTGTTTTAAACACACTTGTTTTTTTTTTTTACACATGTCGCAATGTGGCACTCTTTTTACGTATTGCTGTTATAGTCGACTTTATTAGTCGCTAATTTTTAACATCGCAATTATCATAGATAAAGCCTGTTTTGCTTTTTCAAGCTATCGTTTTTTCTTAAGCTTGTTGCAAGCCCGGGCGTAGTGTCCTTTTTGATTATAATTATAACATTTAACCTTGCTTAGGTCTCGCCCTTTCTTTGTTGCATCGAGTTTTATAAATCCCGCATGGGTACCTGATGCCGTTGACTTTGTGGTTCGTTTTTTTCCTAAGTTGGGTATTTGTCGAGTTTGTTGTTGTTTTTGTAGGCGTCGCTCGTACAACCGGTTGTCGATTTTTATTGCGTTAGCAATAAAGTTTTTAAAATTGTTTAGTTGTTTGTCTTTATATAACTTATCTTTCACTTCGTTTTTTAACTTTTAATAAAAAGCCGTTATTAAAGCGTCACTATTAATCCACGTCGTTTTAGCTGCTGTTTTTCGGAATTCCACTGCATATTTATATGCGGCTCTTGTTTAAAATATCAAAAGCAGCTTTTTTTCTGCTTGTCTTTTTTTCTTTAGATTTTTATACATATTGGTTAACGCTGTTTCGAACCCGTTATAAGATTCGAACGCTGCCTTGGTTTCGTTTTTAGTGTTGTTAATATTATTGTTTGCTATATAATCGTTTATTATAGGTTAAAACCATTTTAATGCGTTATTAGTAAGAAATCTTGCAGCCGTTATTATTTTATTTTCATCTGATAAAAAACTATTGTTGTAATATTGTAAATAAGCCTTTGCTTAGGTTAAAAATCCCTTTAGTTATTTTTAATCGCTATTAAACCTAGTTGGTTTAATTAGTTTAAAAAGCTTAAGTTTAGGTAAGTTTATAACTTATGCTTTTAGCTGTTAATTCTGCTGTTTTAATTGTTTAATTTTGTTTTGTAAATGTATTAAAAAACTTTGCACTATTGCGGGTGTTAATTTAAGCTGCTGCAAAAATATTATAACCGTATACAGTTGTTTTCTAAACACTAAGTAAGTTTAATAATTTAAAATGTAACAAACCGTTAGTTTGTAAAGGCGTTAATACTCAAAGCTTTACGTATTAGATCGTGCTTAGGGTGCAAACGTGTATAGTCGGGTTGTAACTAAGTAATTGTTAAAAGATTACTTTTATACAGCTATTTTAAGAAGTCGCTGTATGCTTAGATTGAATTGTGAAGTAAGAACTACAACTAAATACATAGGAAACGTTGGGCTATTATATAAACAGTTCTTCTTTCACCATTACCTTGTGACTCGCCCGGCTCATTCTTCAATTACTAGTTCTCTTCCCTACGAGTCGCCTGAGCCCCTGGCTCACTTGGCTCATTTCTCGTCTACAAGCAATTCCCCAATGAGCCCCTCTGAGCTCGTCACGTGACCTTGGTCATGCTCTCTTGGCTGTGGCTTGTCTCCTAGTCCAGCCGCATGTCCCGCACTGGTCGCTAGGCCTCTCAACAGGCCGCACTGCTGTTGGTTCGTAACATAAAATTAACAATTTATACCGCTGGCTTTAAGCCGTTAAAAAAAGGTTATTTTTTTATAATAGTTTTTTTAATGTTATATAATTATATAATTATATAAACGCCGTTTAAAAAAATAATAAAAATATTTAATATATAAAAAGCATAACTTTACGGTTATTTATAATATAAATTTATTAAATATTTTAAAAAAAAAGTTTTTTTATGTTTTTTAATTAATATATAAAGGGGCCTAGTGCCAACATTTTTGTCCCTCGCCTCGCCTGCTATGGATCGGCACCGAAATCGAGAAGAATTTCCGCACATGCGTAGGAGTGTTTGACTATACAGTTAATTAAGGGTTTGTTCCCGAAACCGTTAGGTCTGTGGTTGCAGCTTAGGCCAGAGTCAAGAAGCCGCCTCAACTTCCAAGAGGCTCGGTCATCGGGTAGATACAGGAGTCTTAAACTATCGATCTTTTTACCTAGCTCGACTAACCCAGGGCTTTTGTACTCTGAGAGCAGACGAAGAAAGTTGTCTTTAGTTATACTCGTCGCTTTCGAAGAGCAAGCCAGCTCTAACGCAGACATAGCCGAGCCAATTCGCAACTCAGGGTCAACACCGTGACTAAGTAGGCGCTCTATTACCCGGGTGTCATTTTGTAGGACTGCTTGGGAGAGGAGCTGCGTGAGTGACACGTCTTCGGCTGCGTCATTCCAATAGCTAGTAGCCCTCTCAATGTGAAGTATCATTTCAGAAAGATATTCCCATTCATCGGAGTCAAACCGTTGTTCTGCTTCCCGTTTCTTTGTATACCCTGAACAACGGCATCGCTGAGAGGCTGCTCCGAGAAGGTATGTTTCCACGGCACAATTGACTCCCTCAGCAAGCGCTCTCAGGGCTGGTGCCTCACTTCCTTTTTCGTAGATTAATATAATGCCTTTATTGATGATCTAATCATATAATTCTTTCCACTCATCAAAGGCTTTCTTGCATCCGTAAGGCGGTTGCCAGTCGTCGGCGCAATACCAAATGTTATAAACAACTGCAGAGCAAATACTCTGCCATATATGTGGCCCGTATTCCGAGTTGGATAGATCTAAATTCCTGAGTAACATTTTTAGGATGCCAGGTTTGATTTCGACTTCATTTTTGGCTCTAGCCATGAAACATTCTAGCGGAAGCTCTCTGCTACCTATGGCTCCCCGGTGACAGTGTGGGAATACATCTACCAATAGCTTTACACACTCGACACTTGCACTTAATCCAATGGAATGCAGCGGACTCTCCGAGTTGGTATCTACTGGGTCGAGTACGACTCCAACATCTAGTAGCTTGCGAATGATGTCGTAAGATCCGATGGCTGCGGCCGCTCTGAACAGAAAGGACTCCCCCTCCCAAAACGGGGCTGAAGGACAGTGTTGCATGAGCACATGTACAGCTTCTCTGTGCCCTTTGACCAGTGCAACAAACGGGCGTTCGGCCCTCGTTCGATTTGAGACGTAGTGCTCTCTCTCTTTCCCCTTCTAGAGAGAGAAGTAGCTTCAATATCTTAGCAAAGTTCATTCCCGCAGCGAGGTGCCAGACTGTGTCCGCCCTGGTGTCTTGTACGGTGGTCGAGATCCGGTGCTCGATCAAAATTCTCAATGAGTCTTCATCCTGGTCTTTCGAGCAGAGATGGCCGGGTGTTCTCCCATCTGTTAATACAGCATTGGCTGAGCAGCTAACATTGAGCAACAGTTTGAGGCAATTGATTGCCCGTGAGGAAATAGCGGTGTGCACCAGACCCCAGTTGCTATCCTTTGTCAGAAATCTAATTGACTTGACTTCATCTAATCCACCGCCGTCAATGAATCTTTCTAAAGTCTTCACATCGTTACTTTCGATAGTGTTTCGTAGGAACTCATGCGCGCCAACCTTGTTGGCTGCTAGAGTGAGGTAGTGGCTAGATGCCTGTTCGGGAACCTGCAGCTTCATTTTGTGTGCAAATTGGGATACCAGATCGAACAATCGAGACTTCGTGCTTTTCGGGTCTTCTGGCGCCCCGAGTGCCGCACATAGAGATTTAATGGCATCTGTATTAATAAGGTTTTGCTGAAGGGGGCCGCGGCTGAAGTGGCCACTGCTAGGCTTTTTGTTGAGACGGGCGACAATATAGTTGAAACATTGTTGGAGGTGGTTCGAATCCTCGTGCTCCACCTCAGCGCCTACTTTTATGAAATCCACTACTATCATGAGATCATCGCCATATTTGCCCCCTATGGCTAAAGGCGCTAGAATCGAATTTTGTCTGAAAGGCGATACGAAACGAGACAAGACACTCGCGCCGGCACCGAGAAGAATTTGGACAGTATTGCGTCTTGCCTCATCCCCAAACGTTCGAAGATTTTTTACCGTACTGGTATAGTGATATGCCAGGTTAACATCAGCAAAAACAGCAAGACCACCTATTGCACAGTGTAGAGGCGTCCCATACCGACTTGTAACATCTATCTGCCCGCCTTGTTTCAGGAGGTACTGGCAAGTGTCAGTTAATCCCAATGCTGCCGCCAAGTGCAGAGTTGTAAAGTCAGGTTTGAGAAGAGCAGATATGGTAGTACGAGAGATTTCCTCAGAGCTTCCGAATTCGGGCCTAGGTGTAGCGAGAGTGCACTTCCCTTTTTTTGTTCACAAGACAGTGACGAATAAGTTCCAAGGCCCACGCTTGAAAGCTTGCCGATTTTCTTGTGTCGAATAAGTCTATAAGAAGTCGTGAAATACTATCGTTTTCAAGGAGATCGATGACACAGGTTCGCCACCCTATAGCCGCATACTCATAAAGGGGCCGAGAAGAATTTCTATTCGAAATGTAGGAAATCTCCGAATCATTTGCCTCTGGGTATCTTTCGTGGTTTTTGAATGTTATATACCTGAGGCACACCTGGCCCAATAACAATCTAGTCTTTTCATGGCTCACGTGGTAGAAATTCAAAGTAGGATGTGTCAAGCAAACTTCGCAAAGAAACTGTTGGGCCGTGTAATGAGCGAATTCAAGCGCTGATCCGTCTAGAGATGTGCGTACGAGACTGCTGCACCAGAATCTTATCTCCATCTCATCGATGACTTCGTCCTCTTCGAATGTATCAGCATCGTCTGGTACGGAGACCGCCTCGCACAGTTCATTCAGCCTTAGACGAATATGGGGAACGAGGACAAGTAGCAGTAGGCTTCTTTGCACTAGAGTTTTCACATGTGCATTCGATGCCTCAACATTCTCCAGAATACGCTCGTATGTAGAAAAGAGCGTTGGCGGAAGTTTTCCTAAAGCCATGCGGCGAGCTCTGTCGCTAGGTAGTTCGCATAAGTGATCAATTTGACAGGTTACCCAACGAAACCTGCTCGATTAGCCTTTGCTATTTTATCTTGGAAACGATACTAACTTACATCCCTCGGGCTCCTTGGACTAGTTGTGCTATAATATCGTCTTTAATAGACACGTTCCGTAGCCTAAGCTTTCTAGATGTGATGCGTTATTCCAGCTCCGCGGCCACATATATCTCGACGTCTTCCGTATGTGCTTCAATTTCTATAGGTATGAACTTTTCGTCAAGGGTTTCACTGATGTGGTGCTCGTTCCGACTTATCAGGGCCATTGTGATGCAGCTGTTTTCCTGCGGTAGACATGAAAGAGTTTGGACTACAAGGTCAGCGTCATCGCCACACTCATCTAGCCCATCAACAATTAGACACAGTTGATCAAATAACGAGGCCATCTTGATTAAAATATTAGTCAGTCGTTTTGTGGAAGGGTTTCCCGGGACATCCGAGCGGTTTCGCAGGTCTTCATAATACCTCTGGAGCATTTGGAACGCCTGTTCGTCTTGCCTGGCAACATGTGATGGTAAAGAAGAGACGATATTGACAATGTTTTGGGTTTCGGAGTCTCAATAGGAGCAGAAGAAATAAGCTAAAGCAGTTTTGCATGAACCGGTACCGTTATTGAAAGCTGTGTGCTGAAGGCATTCGGCTATGATGACACTGGAGATGACCGACTTTCCTGTCCCCGGAATTCCGGTTACCCATAGCTTTGAGCCTGGTGTGTTTTGCCATTCCTGGAATTCCTCACTTTGGAGGAACCAGAGACATGTGAGGGGATGACGACGGCCTTTATGCATATCAAATACGGATCGATTGTCAATTTTTTTGGAAAAAAAGTCCAGAACATCTTGTTTCGTGTGGACCATAGCAATCCGAGTCTCGATGTCCAAAATCTCGCGGATAGTGGCTTGGATGTTATTCAGTTGTTTACTGGTTTTCTCCTGTAGCGACATGCAGGTCTTGAGTTTTTCCAGAGAGTCTGCGTTGATAGCCAGATTGATTGTGTGTTTGTGATGCTGTATATTTTGGATGAGTTCCTTCGTCTCTGAAGCTGAGAACGGCCATCGAAGGCGTGCCTGGATCCTCTTGATTTTCGATTGGGAATCAAGATCTTGTTCTATATCTTCTAAGCCTGTTCGAGTACGCTTCAATATTTTCTGACACTCGAAGACGAGCTTGACTTTCAGATTGGGGTCATGCGGCTGGCTGCTATCCACAGATGTAGTGTTCTCCAAGTCATAAGCAACTAGTGACAAGCTATGCAAAAGCACAGAGAAGTCTTTGAGCTCGCCAAGCGGAAATCGAACCTCTGCTCGATTCCTTGACTTGCTTGACATATCTTGTTGTTGTTCGGAACACGAGATCGGCGAGAGAAACCAAGCCCGCAATTGCCGAGGATATGGAAATCAGATCCATTGCTGAATATTCGATGAGATACGTGGTACTGACAGCATCAAGAGGACGGGGTTCGCATAGAGCGGACTCAATGCGTAGGTTATGAGAGTAATAAGGAGGATATTTCCTCAGGGATGGCCGGCTCCACGGCGAATGTTGGAAGCAATTTCGCCTTGGAATAAGCCCACAAGGTAGACTTGCATATATAGAGGCAGTGCCGCTGAGGGGCAGTGGTGAATGGCTAAACGAGCAGCCAACCTGCCTACCTAGGTACAGAGCGGACCGCAAGCCGAACAATACCTACCGTGGCTTGCTTCAGCCAATTGTTTCTGGCATCTTCTGACTGCCAAGCCGTACAGCCTGCGCGATCTGCACCTCGTATTTTCTGCCCAAGTCGGTCTAAGCAGGAAGGAAGTTTCGCTGTCCATTGAAAGCCTTGGGTCGTTAATACATGACCCTGGTCCAGCAGGCTTGCGTCTAGCTTGAACAGCTCTTCCTCTCTCGAGGAGCACCGCCATTATCATGAAGACACTCTGGCCTGTTTTCAGTAATTATCGGATCGATGTTAGGAAATATTATCATGCGTATATACTTCAGGCATCACGGATAGTTAAAGGACTCAACCGCAGCTGTGGAACTATTGGTGATAGAGTAAAATGGAGTACAAGGCAATACATTTTCTATTTCAACCATATCTCCCATACATAAACATGGTCGATACTTATAAGTTATAACATAAGCCAGTGTTACTTCTATCTTGGCACCAAGCGAGTTATCTCTTTAGCGATTACCCTATCATTTATCATGCGCCTCTAAAGACTCCTTTCCCTGTAGTTCCCCGAGTTTACACCAAGCTGTCTTGGGCAGGAAAGCCCTCTCCTTCATTGTGGCACAGAACGACAGCGATAGATGCAAGAAACTATTTGTGCTAGGCCACAACGAGCTCTCGTTCTAGGTTCATTTAGAGGCCACAGACAAACAGCGTGCGGTCCATCCTGAGGTCCCGAGACATCATCACTCTGTAGATATTTTTTACCCAACACCGCAATGGCAGCTGAGCGGCGCCCCTTGGGCTCTTGCGGCAAGTTCGAAATGATTGAGAGGCAAGGCAAGTTTTGGATTTGGCATCGGCACGCTGCATTGTTGAGCCGGTGCTTGGCAATGAGAGCCATCTTGGACGTGGGACACACCACCAAGCCGTGGTGGCAGAAGAGCGCATGGAAAGAAACAGTATCCATAAATAAATCGTGTTTGGGTGCAGCTGCGAGAATCATATGGATGGGATAAGGCAGGTCGTGATTGGACATATTTGGTCATGGTCAGATACGCATGCTTCGGCGGATTCTCAGGAAGCAGGCGGTAGATACCGGCTATCCTCGGGATTCCATTATCCAGTCTATGAGCGTGTCATGGGGGCTCAAGGGATTTGGAGACGGGAGGGAGGGCTTCGACCTCGCCGCATGTCGGAGCATAGAACTGGAATAGTAGGATGAAGACGAAGCCAGCATGCCTGGGTAAGGAGGGCTATAGATTTCCAGGGTGGTGCTTAGATGACTCGTACTGGGTGTATCAATAGACGTAGAAATCATGAGGCGGAAAATGAAGGACGGCTCGTGGCATTAAAGGTGGTATCTTAAGGGGATCTGTTTATGTGCAGGTATCAATCATCATACTTCTCGCCCCATTATGGTCCGGCTCGCTTGTGGCCAGGATATAAGAACTACAGCATAGGTGAAATACAGCGCTCGCGCATGGCCGTAGCCCTCACTTTCTCAGGCTGTCAAGGCGAGCCTGAAGATCGTCATCGGCGGAATCACCACCTCCACTAGGACCTCCGATGGCCTGAGCCACCCTATTCTCAGGCACTCTATCGGACTGAAGACCTGTGGGTGTCTCTCCGAGCTGCACAGTTTGGTTAGAAGGAACCCGCTTAGCCAGTGATCAGTTGACTACTCACAGATTGGTTGAGGTCGACGCCAATCTCCTCCAGCACCTGCTCTACGACCTCGTCGCCTTCTTCCTCGACACCGACATCCATGGCATCGTCGATGGCATCATCCATCATCTCTTGTCGTTGCTCCATTATATCGTTCTCACGCTCAAATTCCATGGCGATCCTCTGTAAGGCGGGGAGGTTCATGGTTCGGTTCATACTTCCCAGGGCCATGGTAGCACCCTTCATGGCCTGCATCATCTGCTCGTTGGTCCGATGGGTCTGCACCGCACATGTATTAGCGAGAGGTGATACCCACGATCATATATCGTCGGCATACCTGAAGACGTAGGGAGATCTTTTGTAAGTTGCTCTTGAGTCCGTAGAACTTCTCGATGTACCTGTAAACAGGGGAGTGGTGATCAGTCGCCGGGCGTCTCGTCTAATATGCGTTGCCGAGAAACGGGACATGACGCATAGTCACTGACCTTCGTGTGCGCACCAGGTCCTTTGCTTGTATCTTGGCTGCGCCCATCTGGCCCTTCTGGGCACTCTGTTTGATCTGGCCGACGAGCTGCTTCTCCTGCCTTTCTAGCTTGACTTTCTGTTGATCGATCTCGCGAATCGCCTTATCGAGGAGCCGCTGGTTCTTGCGCAGACGCTCGGCTGGCGTCACGCGTTTGCCGAAAGCCCATTCGAGGATCTACCACACATGGCCCCCGTTAGCAGCTGTAAATGGAGATAAAGAAGGGGTGATGATTATGGGATAGGAGCGGTTGCTCTCACATTCATCGCTACGTTTGTGACGAGATAACTCAATGATCGTGCGCGGTCTGGCTAGACAACAGAGTCGCCGACGAGTAGAGAGGAGGATTCGGTGAAAGTAGCAGCCTAAGGATTGCGCCTTGTTGCTCAATCGATGGGTATCCGTCTCTCGGATCACGTCGCTCGGTAAGACCCAAGAATGAAGATATGATAAATACAGCAGCCTACCCACCCACTTAGAGAGACAAGGTGGTAGAAGCTACGTCAGTTCGATAGGTACTTGGGGGACACATGCGGTTACCTATCGGCAGGTCACTGTCGCAGTTACTTTCTACCTAGTCTACTAGTGGACTCAGTGTCTAACAGCGCTGAACTTAGTATTGATTATGTCATTTTCAAAACAGGCAGTAACTAACACCGATTGATATGTGAGGCACACATCGTTCAAATCCAACAATATTTACAACATAGATAAAGTAACATAAATGTTTTGTTATATAACAGATAAACAACATGATTACTGGTTTCTTTTCTTTTCAACTTTACTCCCCAATGTTTGTTGCTGGCATACTTAATCCGAGCATGATTCACCTCTGCTTCGGGAATTATTTCCAAAAATGGTTTAGCTTTCACGCATCTTTAGGTAAGACCTTAGCACCGGACCGGTGGCGACCTCTAGGATAGCGGGTACTTTGTAGCTCGGGTCTACCCACGTAGCAGTGTTATGTTGCCGCCCAAGCAGATTCAATTCAACGCAAGCAATAATATCGCATCACCGACATATTTTTCTCGAACCACTCACCGTCTGTGTCCATCTCTCCCAACAACAACCACGATAACAACCTAAGCGAACCGTCACTCCGACCCGACCTACGGCGCCAATCCTGCCGCATCGGCTTTCAAACACTCTTTTTATCGTGTTCATGGGTGCCGACATCCCACGATTGCCGCAATTGCCATGAGCCAGGAATATTTCCCGCCCACGTCCAAGGGCAAGTCCCCAGCCCGAGATGCCCGAAACGGCGATGACGCCTCATCGGGCGATGCCCATCATTCACCCACACCGAGCACACCCGGGACAGCGAACGGGACTGGCCGGCCTGGATACGTCACCGTCGGTAGCGGCTCGACCTCGTTACATGCGGCGAGACTGCAATCGCTCCTCGACAACGACTCGGGCTACGGTGGAAGCATGGCCGGCGATGAACTCGGCTCGTCCAAGATGCCCCTAGGCTCGCCTCGCACCGACCCCAGTCTCGCCGGCGACATGGTGCTGCCGCACCAGTCGACCGGGAATCCCGCCACCGACCAGCGGAACCAGGTCACCGCCATTTCCCAGCTCTGGTACAACCAGCAGCGCGTTGCCTTGGGCCGTGCTATCAACAGGGTCGTCGATCTTCTCCACGGTCTCCAAGAGACAAATGCCACTTGGCCCGCCCATTACCCTTCTGTGCAGCGCACCGACGTGAGCGCACCCGAACGATCTGCCCCGGGTCCCGGCTTACACCGGACATTGTCTACCGCCCCCGAGCCTGCACATCCACCTGCGCCTTTGCGACGGTCCATGACCACCGTCGCCGATCACGATTCCGCCGAGTCTAGCAAGAACGCTGAGAATAAGGCTGCCGCAGAGGATCCACGACTGATATCGCCCCAGATTGCCCAGGAATTCTCGGTTCTCAAGCTCGATCTAAAGCTGGGGGCACTAAACCACTCCGAGCTCGTCCACTCGTTAGAGAAGGGCTCGGTTGCGTCATTGCTCGATGGAAAGATTCGCACAAGTATCAAGCACTTGGTGTCTCTACGAGAGCGGATCGACGATACCTCCAGCAAGGTGCTGGTCACCGGGGATTTGAACGCTGGCAAGTCTACCTTCTGCAACGCCTTGTTGCGGCGCAAAGTGCTCCCCGAAGATCAACAGCCCTGTACAAGTATATTTTGCGAAGTCTTGGACGCACGCGAGAATGGCGGCCTGGAAGAGGTACACGCAGTCCACAAAGACGCCATCTATAGCCGGCACGATGAATCAACCTACGATGTATTTCCACTTTCCCGACTTGAAGAGATTGTGCTCGACAACTCTACCTACATGCAATGTAAGGTCTACGTCAAGGATGTTCGTACTGTGGACGAATCACTACTCAACAATGGCGTGGTGGACATTGCACTGATCGATGCCCCCGGCCTCAACTCGGACACAACCAAAACAACCGCCATTTTTGCTCGACAGGAAGAGATTGATGTTGTCGTCTTTGTTGTTTCTGCCGCCAACCACTTTACCCAATCGGCTAAGGAATTCATATGGGCCGCAGCAGCAGAAAAAGCCTACATTTTCATGGTCGTCAATGGTTACGATATGATCCGGGACAAAGAGCGATGCCAGAAGTTGATCCTAGATCAAGTCTATGGCCTAAGTCCCCGCACACACAAGGAGTCCACTGAACTTGTACATTTCGTTTCAAGTAATGCTATCCCGATGGCGCATTCACCCCCGGGGGGGCCTGGTGGAGGTGGCAGTAGCAGCTCCAGTGGTGGTGGTGGCGACGACCCGGGCAACGACCCCAAAGGCAAAGGGAAGGAGAAGGAGAAGGTCCAAGACTTCAAGAAGCTGGAGCAGTCTTTAAGACAGTTTGTTCTGGAAAAGCGTGCACGGTCTAAACTAACCCCCGCTAAGACCTATCTCATGAACATTTTGAATGATCTTAATGTCCTCGCTACCGTCAACGTAGAGGTTGCGCAGTCTGAAATAGACCGTGTAACCAAAGATTTGCAAGAGATCGAACCACAACTGGAATCCTCTAAGAAGGCGAAAGCAGAAGTAGGCGACCAGGTTGACCAGACTATCGAGGTTACTTGCAAGGATATCTATGATCACACAAGAGATTCTCTCAACTCGGCCATCGCTCATGCAGGCGACAGCACTCTAGGCGTGCCGTACCCGGGATTGTTCGGCGTGTTTGATTTCGCTGACGACCTCAAGGAAGCAATGTTGAACGAAATCTCATCTGCTGTCTCAAGTTGCGAAGAGCATGGCCGTTCGAAGACGGTCAGCGGAGTCAATGCGATCAAACAACTCGGCCTCCTTCATCTTGGCAACGAATATCAAGATCTCAGTTTCCGATCCGATGTCATGTTCCGAAGACGACGAGATGCCCTAGCGAAAGAGATTGATCTGCCTACTGAACTTTGGGATCTCGTCGACTGGTCTACACTTATGCAACGCCAGGAGAAGGTGGCCGGTACTGGTATGGCCTTGACTTTGGCTACAGCTGTTGGTACGCGAATGGTTGGTGGGTATGGATGGGTAGACCATGCACTGAGTGCCGCCAAAATTGTGGGAAACGAGAATCTCCGGAAATTGATTATCCCAGCAGTCGCCGTTGCAGGTAAGTGCCATAACCGAAACAGTAACGCTTCATTAGTATGCTAATCATGTACGTGAACAGTTGTTTCTGCTGCAGCCTACGTTCTCCAGCAAATCCCCCAGTCGCTACCTCATCGCTTATCCGCCAAGCTCTCGGCACAGCTAAACTCGATGGACTACGTGCACGCAAACAGCACGCGCATCGCCAGCTCGGTACGCAAAGTGCTCCGGTTCCCGGCCGACAACCTCCGTGTCGGCCTGGCACGCTCGGTCGAACAACTCGGCTCGCGTAGAGACGAGACGGTGAAGACGCTCACCGAAAGCGAGGTCGCCCTGAAGTACTTCGGCAACCTCGTCCGCAACAGCGCGCACCAGCGAACGCTCGTCGCGGACGTGGACCTCGACGCCCATCCTCAGCACCCCCAGGGCTCATAGTGTTCTTCTCGTAGTGTGTTATGATGAAAAGACTCCCGACTCGACTCGATTTGAAATGATTGATTGTTGAAACGAAAATGGATTGACGCATGCGAGCAGGCAAGCATTAGGCGGCGTTTGGTTTTAGTTACAAAAATTATTTGTTATGCTACAAGTCGTTCGTATAATACCACTCTGTTTCCTTTTTATGTCCTCATTTTCCACCTCCCGAGACGCACCACTCTTCACCTTTTTTCTTGTTATGAGATTGAAGATTTTGTTACGAGATTAGAATGGTGAAGTATTTGAGCTTTCACGTTTACGTTTTACTTATTATAAAATACACAGCATGGCACGAGCCTATGCTTAGAACTGATTTATAGTATTATGTATGCAAAACCAGAAACTTTCTTACTTTTTTCAAGACATTATCATTGTTATTAAAATAGAATCTAATTTAAAGGAAATGTGGTGATGGAGGAAAGGGGAAGGGGATGAAAGCCCCTGAGCGTCGGGGTGTTGGAATGTTGATTTACAGTAGATGCTTACTTAAGTATTTCTGTATTTGAAATTTGGATCCCGCTTAGGAAGACGGCTTGGGAGCAGGCTTGGGAGCAGGCTTGGTACCAGTGGTATCATAGCTTCCGCGGCCCATGAGGGACTCGATGAAAGAGGCGAGGGAAGACCAAGACATTGTGATCTTGAAATTAGATGAGTTGAAGTTAGATGGAGTAGCTTCGTTTTGGTAAGTTTTAGAAAGTTGTTGGGTTGATTAAGATTAAGATTTTTACTGCTGTTTGTGTGTGTATGTGTGTGCAATAAAAGGAATTAAACCAGAAAGCTTGAGATTCGCTGCGTTTTTATAGACAGCTGTGAGAAATAAACATAGAAAATGTGTTGAAGGAACAAAAGAATTGTGTAGTAACAATCCTTTTTTGTTATACTTGCGTGTTTTTTATTATTTCTTTTAGTTTACTCCTCTTATTTTCAGCCTAAGTATATTGTAATATATATGATTCATATAAAAAAAACAAAAGGAAAAAAAAGGGTAGAACCCGTTTTAACAATATTATACCAATTAATGAAACACTCTCTTCGTTTTAGTGGTTTAACAGCGCGTTTCTTTCCGCAGTTAAAATTGAAAAATAATACGTTTGAATAGAAAAGAGAATCCTATGCTTAGTCGAGTTTCAAAGATTAGACTTACCATACTAAGCTGAGAAGATAGAAAGAAGAGAAAAGCATCTAGTCCCTTTTTCCCACCGACAGAGACAAATAAGACACAAGTAGATGTAGAGACGCAAGTCGATGTAAGCACCGTGCTTTAGGGCAAAAAATGCGTAGAAGTAACGTGTGAAAGGCATGTTCTGTTATTTAAGTGAGTATGGATAACTTTATTCTGAGTACGAAGGATATTCATCTCCATCTTTCTTTGATACCCCTTTCTACTCAAGCAGAAAGTATTACTTGCATGTTACTAACCTATACCAAGATTAAATGTTTCTCTACCCGCACCTAATCTTACGTCGGGAAATAAGTAATCGTATATAAGTTTCATTAGAGAGCTTTTATAGTAGTAGTCTTGAAAAGTGATATTACATGTTAGCCGTAGGTAAGTTGTTAATAGCCTCGAGACATTATCTCGAAGATGAAATAGATAGTACAATATAACAACATCTCCTATCTCGCTCATCTGGCCTGCCATCTTTTCAACTGCTTCATAGCGAACACGGACTTCATGTTCATCATTGACCTCCTTGATCTTATCATTAGCGTTTGGGACTGTCTGTTGCGACAAGAGGTCGTCTCTGGTGGTTGCCGCAACCATCATGCCATCCTCGCCCCAGTCGCCAATTGACGCGAGCTTGGCTTCTGCTTTCCTGGGAGTCTTCGACCAAAGCCGATCTGTAGGTGTAGAAGACTTAATTTGTTTGTTATGTGTTTCCCTTCGCAGTCACTACTACAGAATTCCAAAGTACCAGAATACCGGCACGAATGATATCGTGATAAGCAAACCAACCAAGAAACGGCGACGTCAACCCGTCTTAAACACGTTGTTTTAGATGCCGTTTATACGCAGTTTGCATTTCATATTGCATCTCATTTGCGAAGATATTCTAGGAAGTTCGTTGATTTGCAAGTGCTTTTCACGATGATTACCTGAGGTTTAGTTAGAGCCAGGGTACATGCTGAATGAATAATCGGCAAGTGTTATCGTGACATGACATGCGCTTCTCGTTCCGAATGATCAATGGATTGAGTCTATCCAGAAGCCTGAGAGGGTTGTTATCGTTTGTTCCCCCCTCTCCCCACAATGCTTCAATAGATAGCAAAGGATGCACTGGATTGTGCCCTTCGGCTTGAAACATCTGCTCTCCATAAACAGTGTAAGCGGTAGTAAGATAGTGTGAGAGAATACACCCTAGGAAGGATATACAAGTCAATACCAGCTAGTTGGAAATACGTCTTTCGCCCTGCGTTTTCTCTTCCGAAGCTCCGAGATGCATATATGCGAACTAATATAGGTATTAGGTTGATCTGGTATGGAGAGATGATCGGCGGGTTACATTGACACTACGAGTTCGTGCACATGCGGGGCAAAGACGAAAGATAAAAATCATACTAAATAAATACCGGTATGGTCTGGTAGGTATGTCGAGATCCTGCAGAGCTGTCACCTCATTCATAAATGGCACAGAAAAATTGCAGTTTCGGGAAGGAGCCAAGCCGAATCGAATGGCGAAATGGCTTCGCGTTGCATTCGTCATTGAAACTGACTCGCCAATTATGGAAAGACGATAGTTCACCTAGATGAACATGGGATGAATGATTCGGTTATACAGCACGGTATGAACGGGTATAAATATAATGGATAGCAGGACGTGAAGCGGGAAAGGATTGACCTGAACCTCCTCTGCAATCGTATGGATCAGCCCGAGAACTAGAACTAGATTCTGTCTTCTTATATCTACTTCTCTGGCGTCCTCCTACTTAATCAGGCAACGAAAATGAAGCTCAATCTCCAGCTCGGAGGTCTTCTCCTCGCCGTCGCGGGCCTCACCACCGCGACCCCTACCCCTCTAAGCCATTCCCAATCCACACCCGCAAATGTCAAAGTCAGCTACGACGGGTACAAAGTCTATCGCGTCTCCTTTCCGTCCGACGCTCATTCCAGTACCGTCCTCGCCGCACCCTCAATCGAGCTGCAGCGTCGCCGCGCAAAAAACGGCGCCTGGACCGTCGACGTCGCCGTCGCGCCGGGGGACATCGACGCCTTTGAAGCCGGGGCGAATACGAAAACAAGAGTCCTGAGCCATGACCTGGGCGCCGACTTCGCGGCTGAGACTAGAGTCACAGTGTCTGCTAGCTCGAAGTCGAAAGTGAGTGTGAATGACACACTGCCCAGCCTCGAATGGTTCAACTCGTACCATCCGTACGCAGACCACGTGCAGTACTGGGCGGACCTTCACGCTACGTTTCCGAATAACTCCGAGCTCATTGAGGTGGGCAATTCGTTTGAGGGGCGGCCTATTCAGGGGATCCATCTTTGGGGGAAGAGCGGTAAGGATTCGAAGCCGGCGATCTTCTTTAATGGGAATGTTCATGCTAGGGAATGGATTACTTCTGTTGTGAGTTGTCCTTTCTCTTTCTCTTTTTTTCGAGTTATTTTCTTCTTTAAGAAAATTAGAATACATCCTCGGTGGTCTGCAAGGGGCTATGTGCTTGGGATCCATAAGCTAACTCACGCATTCGTATCGTTAGGTCGTCGAGTACATCCTCTACCAGATCGTCACCGGGTACGAGAGCGATGCCCTCGTCCAGAAGGTGCTAGATAACTACGACTTCTACGTCCTGCCTGTCGTGAATCCAGACGGTAAGTCATGTCCCCATCTTCTCGCTCATACATCCACGCTGGGACAAATGAGCTGGGATGAGAAACTTCCCTCACAACCATGACCGACTTGACTAAACCGAAAACCAGGCTTCGTATACACCCAAACAACAGACCGCCTCTGGCGCAAGAATCGCCAAACACGCAGCAACACCACAGCAATCGGGACAGACATTAACCGCAACTGGGCCGTAGGCTGGGGCGGCGACGGGTCCTCCTCGAACCCGTCCTCGGAGACCTTCAGCGGCTTCGCGCCGCACGACACGCCCGAAACGGCCGCACTCGCCAACTACGCCGCCACGCTGCGCGACAACCACGGCATCAAGCTGTACATCGACTGGCACAGCTACTCGCAGGTTATCCTGCTGTCGTACGGGTACACGTGCACTTCGTTCCCGGCTAATATCGACGAGCAGGAGGCGCTGGCTAAGGGGATTGCGGCTGCTATTGCTAAGCCTTATAATACTACTTTTGATTATGGTCCGGGTTGTTGTGCGTTATTTTCATTTTCTCCCAAATACCACGACTCATCTCATCTCTTTCTTTTGCTCTTCCTCTTGCTCCGTATTCGGCTGGAATCTCCCCTTTCTTGCCTGAAACCCATGGAAATAAGAGAACCTCAAAAAGTAAATGAGCGAGTGACTAACCTCGATGGTTACTACAGTGGTACTATACCAATCAAGTGGGAATGGAAGGGATTACCTGACAGACGTTGGCAAAGCCCAGTTCGGCTGGGGCATCGAGCTCCGAGACACGAAATACGGGTTCGTACTGCCGGCTGAGCAGATCTTGCCGAATGGGATCGAGGTCTGGGAGGGTTTGAAGTACGCCTGGACACAATTTTAGGGTGTGACCGAACCGATTTCGTTTGAGATGAAGTTGGACATTCGGCGAGAAAGTAGTATAGCAGCCGTCCCTTGATGAGAAGGCATTTACAGGATAATCAGGTTCCTGGTATCACCATAGAATGAACAAGTTGCCGTCCTATGCCAAACAAATCATTCACAATTACTTAGTTCACAGTTGCTTGCCTGCTAAGCAGCTACTCTTTGATATAACCGCTCGACATAACCCCAATCACCTAGAAACATGTTTCCGCAACTTCTTACTGGGCGTCTCTTTCTCCCTTTCCCTGCGCTCCTCCTCCTCCGCAGCCTTCCTCCGCTCAGGATAAAACTGAACCGTCCCATCCGCCCCAATAACCCCCGTCCGATCAAGCTGCGTCCGCGACCGCACAAACGGATCCAGATCCCAATAATTCGACCATAGGGCCTCGGCACAGTTCCTCCGCAGCTGCGCCTGGATCGCCGCCTCTTCCTCTTCTGCCTCGCCTACTCTGACGTGGTGTACCCATGCTTGTGTCGCTGCTAGATACCGCTCTGCGATCTCCTCGCGCTCGGCTAGTATTTTCTGCCGTGTGGCACCCCCGGATGATATCTGAGTGTCTTCGTCGAGGCTGGGCTCAATGTAGCTGTAGACCCAGTCGTCAGAACCGCCAAAGGCAGATATGAGGTTTTCGCGGGCGATGTACCGCTCTAGTCCCTCTGTGTTGCGTGTGAAACTTATTTTGGCTGCTACTACGGGGTCTAAAAGACCGCGGATTATCCTCCATATTCCTTTATTGTAATTTGGGTTAGTTCTTGTTTTTGGTATACCGTGTGGCAAGTGTAATAAGTGAGATGGTTGGGTGGGTGGATGGATGGATGGATGAGATGTGTAAGATGAGGGAGTGAAGGAGTAGGTGACGCACCAGAAAAGATCCACGGCGCATTGTGAATCAACAACGTCCCCAGACATTCGGGATAATTGGCCTCAAAGGCACGGATGATGAACCGCACAGGTTGCCATTCCTGCACACACATACCAATTAATCAACCAGTTCCTCTGTTCCTCTGTTCCACTTCATCCCACCGCGCTGAAACAACCCAAAAGAAAAGACGCAAAGTAAAGCGAGAGTGAATCATACCATGTTAGAAAGCGAAAACCCAGTTAAATCAAAAACAACAAAAAAAGCCTCATTCCCCGGCGCCGCAAAAAGACACCGCGCAGTCTCAATCGTCTGCACAATGAGTTTCTCCAGCGTCTCCTGGCTCTGCTGTCCAGGCTTATGACACGCGACATGAACATATCCAACCGGTCTTCCCTTCCGATCCGAGCCCCGGATATACACCTTCCCCATCCTCAACTGCTCCAAAAACTCACGCGCATCTTTCTTCTCTTTCCCTTCTCCTGTTTTTTCTTTCCTTGCGCTCCATGCCTCTCCTTTCGCGAGTATTTCCTCGTCGACCCGCACCTCGTTGCGCCGCCACAGGAGTGCGCCACGGAGCATGGAGAACGCCTGTCCGACGTCCCATTTCCGCGCGCGCAGGAAGCGGAGGAGGAGCGCGTCGGGGTTTTCTTGCTTTAGCATGCGCAGCCATGCCTGTCGCAACTTGTCTGCGTCTGCCGATGACGCGCGGTGAGCTACGGAAGCCTCGTCCACGCCCACTTTGTGATGCGCCGGCGGTCCGTCCTCCGCCGCCGAGGAAGACCCATCAGCATCAGCCGCTTCTGGATCCTCCTCATCATCATGCTTGGCAGCATCTGCATCGAACTCGAACTTGTCCAGGAGCAGACCCCACAGCTGTTGCAGTTTCCTCTCTTGATCCGGTGTAAGGTTCCCGACGAATCCAGTTTCTGTCTCTGTTGTCTCGGTGGAGACGACGACGCCGCCTTCCACTATTGTCATATTGCAGCTCCTAGCATTAATATTCGCTTCGATGCTGACAAGGGACTAGACGACCGGTATTCTAGGCAGTACTGGGGGAGATGTGAGTAGTAACGAGGGAGATATCGCAGGCATGGTAAGACATCAACCTTCTCGCTAGGCTTGGGCTTGGAATGTATGGCTCGTGTCGGTGAGACAGGTGAGGCTGGCGATCCCCATCACTCCACCACCTGATCTAGGTACTACTACTACTACTACAACAACTACTACTACCGGTACTGCTACATAAGAAAGTACCTACATACCTAAGTAAAGCCGGATCTAATGGCGGATCTACAAGCGGGGTATTTGGCACTATTAGGGGACCTAGGCCACCCTACTTCCTACAACGGCATCGCCTCGGCACCTCTAATTTCTTTTTTTTTCTTCCTGGTGTGTACTGTCGAGGTTAGCTTGGCCTTACATGTATCTCGTCGGCTGTTGGGTGCGAGATGGAAGATGGAATCCGGAGAAATGTTGAGCGGACCGGGCCAGGCATTTAGTGGTATTGGAGCTAGAACCCAAGGTTCTGCCAAGGTAAAGATAACTGTACAGTGCGACGCTAATGTAGTAGGTATATTGAAACAAAACAGATACTTACCGTAGCGCACTAGTAAGGCGGTTTCAACCCGATTTTCATTGTTTTCTTTGATTGATACCAACTGCTTGTATGATATGAAGTCGCTACTCAGCCAGTGGGCGAGTACAATATCAACGTCACATAACACCAATATATTTGCAATCGTCAGTGCTCTCTTTGATCCTCACGCTACCCATAGAGGGTAGACTCGGAGCGCAACTCATCCAAGTTTTCACCACGGTTATCGCCACGGTAAGGAGAAAACGCAGAGGGAAGGCTTGATGGTCACGACGTTCGGCCTCATCATTCGATTGCTTCATCACCACCAATTCCAAGAGAAGCCGACTTATGGGGTTCATTTCCAACTATGCCAGCTGAGACATTCGGTTTCTTGCACGCAGATTGGGCGCGTCTGTTTACTCGAGTTCAGGTGCTAGCAAGCTGACGATGAGCTTTTGTATTTCCCCATTCCCCACGACAGTGACTTTGCTGGTGATTCATTGTCTCGCATTCATTCGACGACTCCAGCCAAATTCGGATCGAGGCAGATTGATACAATGCCCCAACTGAAGCTGCGCGACTAATGATTGATTCGTAGTTCGGCAATATAGTGAAGGCCGCCTCGCATCTATTTCTTCTTTCGAGAAGTAGTAGCTACCAAGCGCTTCTTCAGGTGCTTCGGCATCTTTTCTTTCCGTTTCTCGCTTTTGGCTTCCTTGGTGGCTTGTTTGCGTTGCTGTTGCCGTTAGTTACATTTGTTTTGAAAAGGAAAGAGAAGGAGTGGAGTGGGGAATCGGAAACAGGGGAGGCCAGGGATATTTATCATGTTCATTTCAGCACTGACCTTCTTCTCTTCCTTATCCTCGAAGCGCTTCCCCCTAGGTGGACCCTTGGCAAATTTACTGTCATCGTCACTGTCCTCATTACTACCGTCGTCGCTGCTAAGAGTCGCACCCTCATCTGATTGGTCTTCTTCCGAAACTGGGGCGTCTGCGGCCTTGGGAAGAACCACTTGGTCGGCTAGCAGATTTCGGTATACCAGCTTGTCACCTTCACCGTGCCCTATCGTCTCGGCGTCCTTCTCGATATCATAGACCTGTTCGAGGGTCTGGGGAATGTACTGCTGTCGGAATACTTCGTTATCAACTTCCCGCTCGGCCGCGGCCTTGTCGTCGGTTGTTGATTCTGTCCGCGACGCGTATAGCTGCTCGATAGACTCTTGCAGACCAGGCTCTTCTACCGGACCGCCGGGCGCAATGATGAAATCGAAGACGACTCGGTCGGCCAAGGTGTCGACGCCTTGTTTTCTGAAAAAGTCGCCTGTATTCTTGATGTCCATGCGCAAGAACTCGAGAGACCGAGGGTGGTCGTGCTCGACGCTCTGAGACACATCTATGATGTAGAGTTGCCTGTCGTGATATAGGATGTTGTATTCGCTTAGATCGGCATGGACCAGCTTACAGACCTGGTACAGACGTCGCATGATGCCCAGGAGCTGGATGTACAATTCGGTCCATATCTGCTCGGCGTCTTCGGCGGGAATGTTGGCGTCGCGTAATCGTGGGTAGGCCCATCCCCTCCGGTCACCGAGGAAGCCCATGACGAGCACGTGTAGCTTGAGCTGGATGGGTTCGGGACAGGCGATGCCGGATTGGTGGATGCGGCGCAGGTTGCGGAACTCCTTCTCGGCCCACAGCTTGACCATCTTGCGGTTGTTGCCTTTGTCGGCGCCGGCCTTGAAGCGGTGCTCGCCGGTGATGTAGCGCTCGCGGTCCTTGAAGCTGAGGATGGCTGTCTTGTATACCTTGACGGCGCGTTGGACCTTGGAGAGGTCGGATTCGTAAGCGACGGCGCCGTAGACATTAGCCTCCTTTCCGGTGCTGATGGCACCATGGACTTCGCTGACAACGCCGCGGTTGATCATCTGGTACAGGATCATGCGCGTGCGCTGGTCCAGCACCTGCTCCGACGTGGCGCGGTCGGCCTTGTCCTTGTCGCGGGTCTGGTCGTCCTTGACATCGTCGAGGCGGATCTTGGCAGCGTGCTTCGACAGGGCCGAGACCTGGTCGTCGATGCTGTTGAATGTGTTGGCCGTCGGCCGCTGCGAGTTCGAGTGGAGCGGCTTCTGTCGGTTGTAGTTGCGCGCGAGATCGGGTTCGCCGTCGGGGCCGAGGCCGTCCTCGCCGTCATCGTCGTCGAAGATGTCGTCCAAGTCGGAATCGTCTGCGTCGGCAACGGGTAGCGGGCCCGAGCCAGTGGCGGCAGCGAGGGTACGCGGTATCTCTTGGTCTATCGAGGCATCGTAGCCGTCGTTATTTCTGTACACGTGGGGCGGTTCGTGAGGAGCCGCAGGGGAGGTGGCGGACTCCATGGTGTGAAGCGCTGAGGTATGGGCTGCGGTGCTTGACGACACAATGAATGGAGGCGTTTCGATTGGTGAGTTGAGTTGAAACAGACTGTGTTGTTGTGGGCTGTCGCAGTTGACGGTGAACGTGAAACGGGTAAGAGGGACTCGACTGCAGAGCACACGGCTCGTGATAGAGAATATATATGTGTGATGCAAGAGAGATATTTATTTAGATGATGACTGATATGACTTGAGTTATGTGGCGTTGGATTAAATGTTGAGTCACCTCGAGTGTGACTGAGAATGAGTAGCTATGATTCATAGATGAAATAAGAAGCCCTATTGTTTCCAGAGTTTGGAAAATTACACAAAATAGGACCCCGCAATGGCGAGGTGGGTGGATAAGGCAATTGTTGCCCCTCCATGCTGCCACTAACTCTATTAGTGGGAAAAGGACTTATCGATAAACTATAGCGCCCGTCACTGTTTGCTGTATCACTTGTAGGTGTCTTGTGTTGCTCAGTTTACTTAACTACCTAAGTACCTACATAGTTACTGAAGGTTACGTTACCTATGTAGGTAGGTAGTATCACTATGTATGTATTTGAGACCTGTAAATTAAGCGTTTACTCATCTTACACCCAGATTCTCTACTTCATCGTCAATATTCCCAGTCAACCACTTGCACGTTTTCCGGGGTGAACATAATTATGACTTTGCCGGCTGTGATCTTGAACCATGCTCGTCCTCCCCGCTCTCAATGTCACGTAGGCGTTCTCGGTGCATATCATTCCCGAATCTCTCTACCATGGCCTTCTACAGACAGGAATAGAACCGGCATTCCATAGCTATATCAGCTTTTTGTCTCTCTTAGGGACTCTCCGGGGACGTCTTTTGACATATTTTTGGTCCATAAGCGCAGCTTATCCCAAAGACAGCCTCTCGTATGCAGATAGAAACATAATGGCTTTTTTGCCCTTCCCCTACGTGTTTACATGGGCCATTCTCTATAGTGAGTCGGATGATAATGATGAGGTCATATGATACGGATGACTGATATACGAGTTGGCCAGCCGTTGTGTCCTCGTCTAGATTGGTGGGAATACCAACCCTTCCTTTCAGTGCCCAATATGGTGGGGCATATCCCATCTCGACTATCAAGTCGATAATAGTCGACCATGCACACGCCAACAGCGTGGATGAATCTGGAGATACTCTCATTCCGCCAACTCTGCGCGACTTTGCCGATACTTTCGCTGCCGACCTGCATGCTGTCTGGGGGCTTAATGTCAGTGTATCTGTAGCCTCGGAACGCCGACCTCATTCCATTTATCTGAGCCTTTCGGAAAAGTCACCTTTCAGGTATGCCAGTGGGGAAGCATCATCGGAAGGCTATGCCTTCGAGGTCACAAGCTCAGGCATCGCCATCCTCGGCGCCTCTCCTCTGGGAGTGTGGTGGGGTACTCGTTCACTTATACAGCAGTCTATCCTTTCCAAGGGGAAGTTACCTCTTGGACAGTCTGTTGATTTTCCTGGATGGAAGATAAGAGGTATGATGCTTGATGCTGGTCGCCATTATTACCCTCCAGAAGTACGTGAGATCTCTTCACTTCCCCTGCTTTGCCTTCCTGAACGTATCATAACTATCACCAATTCACCATGCTAATGCTCCTGTTTTCAATCACAGTTCATCACAGACCTGTGCTCGTACATGAGTTTCTTCAAACATAATACTCTCCAATTACACCTCAGCGACAATCTTTACAACAATGTCGCAATTTACTCGAGAGAGCGGTCCCTGAGTCTCTACGCTCGCTTCCGGCTGTGGTCGGATGCAGCAGAAGTAGAGGGCCTGGCCAGGTTCAAAAACGAATCATACACGAAAACACAGTTCAAGTCCATCCAATCCGCATGTGCAGCGCGAGGGGTGACTATCCTCCCCGAGATAGAGGCACCGGGACATGCCCTGCCCATTGTGCAGTGGAAGCCAGAATTGGGACTATCTACGGACTTATCGCTCTTGAATATCTCACACCCCAATACCATCTCAACTATGAAGGCCATCTGGAGTACATTTTTTGACTGGTTCGATTCCAAGACTGTGCATATTGGTGCGGATGAATACACTGGCGAGGTCGGTGATTATAACCTCTTTGTGAATGAATTGGCGCAGTTCATTCGCAATAATGGTTCCAAGTCTGTTCGTATTTGGGGGACATTTCCGCCCAAGCGCGACTACGATAATATCACGACTGATGTCTCCATACAGCATTGTAAGTTGATTTTCGACTGTCACTTAGTCACGCAAGTCTGTAGAGATAAATCAGCATACGTTTACGTAAATACGTATCGTTGACTATATTAGTCCTGACAAGACTAACATGTTCCCAGGGGAGTATTTCGAAGACAACCCACTCTTTGACTACATCAAAAACAACTACTCAGTCGTCAACTCCGACGACACATTCTACGTCGTGAACAAATGGTCAGGAAGTTACCCCCAGAAAGTGAACATCGCCAAGTCCTTCCATGGAAACCCAGCAACGAACGAATCCTGGCAACCGTACGTTTTCGACACTAACAACCAGACGAACAATCCCGAAAGATCGAATAAATATGTCCTCGGGGCCATTGCCCCATTGTGGAATGATTACGGGCCCAACGCCACGGTGTATAGCGAGGCATACTACGCATGGCGAGAAGGGATCCCTGCGCTGGCGGACAAGCAATGGGGCGGCGACCTCTCGGAAGAAGAATTCGGGACGGCCTTCCCGCCCTTGCGCGCTTCTGTCCCGGCGCAGAATCTGGAGCGCTCCGTTCCCTCCAAGAGCTCCACCATCTTTCAATATGGCCACGAACAAGTAGATGTCAGCCCCGGAACCACCTGGAGAGATACAAGGGTCCCGGACTCCTCAGGCAACGGCTACGACGCCTCGACGAACTGCTCCCGGACCTCGAACAACACACTGCGCATCACGCCAGCGTGTAGGCTGAAGACGCCGCTTTCGTCCAAGGGTCGGAATTACACCCTCTCGCTTCGACTATATATCGAGAGCATAGAAGGACAGGATGCAACCGTCATCTCAGGCGCAGATTCGACCCTGTTGCTCACGCCCAGCATATCCCTTTTCGCCTCGGGGAACTATTACCGACTGAACTCTACCCTGCCGGAAAAGACCTGGGTAGATCTGAGTATCGTCGGACGCGACGAGCGGACATTTTCTTTTATACAGGAGATAAGTCTAACACAGCCTTTCCCTGCTCCACGGTCTGCTGGTAGTGTGGCGGAGGAGTTCCTGGCTGTGCTGGGGATCAATGGGGTCTCCTTCGTCTGGGCGCCTGTAGCTATCGAGGCCCCGATCGCTGTGCTTGGGGGTGGTGGGTGGACGGGGGAGATTGCTGGCTTGGCACTTAGTTCCGAGACGAAACGAGGTAGTTAGTCTGCTCATTCGAGTTCTTTGCATTCATGTTTTATACCACGACCTTTCATCACTGAGCTGGCAGTAATCAATCTCCCGAACCGTTTATACTGCCTTATTTGTTTCCCTCTTTGGCCGCTGATGTATGGAATATGACAGTTCGTTCTAAAGTATGCTCTGACAGGTGTTCTTATCGCACTTGAGTGACCAGGCAAATCGTTATGTTTTGAGATAAGGTACAC
This sequence comes from Xylaria arbuscula, assembly GCA_022385695.1. NCBI lineage: Eukaryota > Fungi > Ascomycota > Sordariomycetes > Xylariales > Xylariaceae > Xylaria > Xylaria arbuscula. The sequence goes on from MU279402.1 coordinate 29,591, forward strand.
AAAATATTATACACGGCAGACACATTAAGGATTGACGGCGGGATAAGATAATTAATCCCAAGTCGTTCTTCTCAGTTCGTAAACGGGATTACTATAATGGGCTATACAACCATGGTCCGCAAAGACATTATTCTAAGTTTCCTTTCTTTTCAGTACTGCGCCATTAACCTATATTAGTGCCATTCATTCATTGCGAGATCTCTGTCGTCGTGTCGCACTCCCTCGTCGTTGGTTCGCACGTCGTCAGCAACACAGGCCACATTTCTCACCATGCCTTGCTAGAATCATTAAGCTCGGCACTTTTCGGACAGCCAGCTTTTCGTACTATCTATATCCCCTGCAATCTCTCTTTATACAGCATCAATGCTCATAGCACAGAGACCGACCGTGTTGTTTGTGGAGGGATTCTTGTAGCCCTGTTTATCGGACGATTTAGTCAGCTGGGTAGTCCAAGTCGAACCCCGTGGACAGATCCCGTGATTATGTATTGGTGCACGAGAGAATGGAAGAGGGAATGTACGAGGGAATTAAGAAGATAAAGGTAACATAAGATGGAATGGATGGCTTACGATTTGTTGACAGCACCCCGTTATGTTGTAGACGTACAAGTTGCAGTTATACAACGGGTTCGTCGCGCCGGATATATGTGCGCTGATACCTATATACCAAACATTAGCATGGGAATCCCGATTGCCTTATCCATACCTTAGCTACCTAATATATGTACTACTCCGTACATCCCCGAAATCACGGGCGGGCTACCGATAATAGGACAGGAAAGATGTAGGCAGTTCATATGAAGAGATTTCTTACTTACAGTTTATCCCGACTTGTCCGTTTATATCCGTGCAGCAACTGGGCGAGAACCCCGCCGCTTCGGAGGAGTTGCATGTGAAGTATATCCGCTCCATGTCTCGACTTGTGGGCGCTGACATCGCTGCGCCGAGCAGAAGCGTTGCGATGGCTGAGATGAGATACATTATGATATGTAGCTAGGCGATTAATCTAAGTGATTCTGGATGGAAGCAATGCGCGCTTCTATTTTTTTGGGATTGATATTGATAACAATCGCAATTAAGGACGTAGGTAGGTAAGTATAGCAGTATAGCAACGAATGATAGCAATCCAGGTCGTCTTCTATTAAGGTGGTTTGTAGATATTATCTCACAATCGCAGAAATGCCACGAGAAAAAGAAAAGAAGATCATGAGTGGTATTTGAATACCAGTGTCTTTATATCATCTACCTTGCTTAATAGTAGCCCCTTCATCTTTGACTCGGTCAAAGCGGACAAGGCCAGCAATCAAGCAATCGAACCACCCATCAATCAAATCTCCGTTGCGCAACTTGCATGATGACAGAGGACTTGGCGCTCGGATAGGCACAGCAGGGCAGGTCATGACGTTGCACGTCGGTAGGTATGTATGGATGGTCTACTGTGTACAGCACCTAGGTTAGGTACGCGAGGCGGTGAGGGAAAAACCATGGACTCCCCCAGGTGGTGTCGGTAGTGTAGGTGGTGTAGGTTGGTGGAGAAGAGTCCATGGTTTTTCCCTCAGCGCCTCGGTACGGTCGCTTCCTACTGTACCCCAGACAGTACCAGAGAAAGAACCAGCAGGGCAAGCGAATGTAGGCTAGAGTACGAAATAAACCGCTGCAGCGGTTTCAGGAAAACGGGGGAATCGGCGGGTTGGGTACAAAGTGATAGAGTTCTATCCTATAAACCAGGTCAGGGTACCAAAGCGATGGCACTTACTACTTTGGTCGGGAATGCTACCTACGCAAACACCCATGTTGATCATTGCCGAGGCCAGAACGCGGGCAATAAGGTACATAGGTAAGGGAATAATAATTCCCGTTATTACTGCGGATTCTGTTGATAATCGTCTACAATAGGCAGTGGAAAAGATTGAATACGTCACACATGATTATCCCAGCCCCTGACAATTAATGCAGATCCCCTGCCTTTTCAGAGCCCAGGCAGTTCTGCAGAGGTCGGGAATGATCGCTGAGTGGATAGGCAATGCGCTCTTGGCAAGTTCGTATTTGTCGATCTTCGCCCATGCCGTTCCCTCTTCGTCAGAACTGCCTCTCGTATCTAGCTATCTGGGCCAATCTAGGTGGTCGGGACAGAAGTCGGGATTGAAGCTTCTGCCAATGGGCGCATAGAGGCTGCTCTAACTCCACATGAAGAGCGGTCGTTGTCGTCGCAGCGACACTTCGGGACGGTGGCTGCTAAATTAAGCATTTTGCATCGCATCGCATCGCCGGGTGACATTGAACAAATGAAACAAACACCATATGACTAAGAATCATTCAAGCTTTTACTGCAGGCTCTCTCTTTCCTCCCCTTTTGTGCGCATTGCTATTTGCGTCCTTGGCAGCTCACGATGCTACCTGTTGGTGTATTCCTCGTATCTTTCATTCGTGAGCGGCCTTTGGGCTGGCACGCTTCGCTCCTGCTGCCCTGCATGTCTCAGACAACGCATGTATTTCCTTTCCCTTCAGGCTTCAACACTGCCTTAGAATATTAGACTTGGGGGAAAAGGCATGGGCCGAAATCGCTCATCATGGCGCGGTGTCGGGGACCTACAGTCGCTATGAGCATTTTCATTGGAACCATTTCCCACTCATCGGCGTGAACGACCCTTTGGTGAGTAGAACAGCCGATAGTTGCAAATGCAATGTAATGGGGAGCAGCACCTCGACGAGAATATCGGAGGGTATCCGTATGGCGTTATCCGTCTCATCGTCAGGACCGTCACCATTCATTCATCTTCTAAGTAAGTGAAATAAGTGAGCCAGACTGCCGGTGAGAACAATCGCAGCCAAATTCCGTTTACAGAGCGAGTTTAAATTACACGCACACCCAATACAATCCATCTCGAAATTATATCATCGCAAAACATGATGATACAAAGGGGTTATCCGAACAAAAAGCATAAGTAATCCAGCGCCTGCCGTTACATTGACAGAGACACCGAGTACTTCCTTAGTAGAGATACTTAAGTAACCTTCCACTCTTACTCATTAGTTATAAAGCGCCTTTGCCCCAAGCCAGACAAACCACCATCTCACATATTCCCTCCAAATCTTCCACCTGGATGTATGGTGGTAATTGTCCGATGGTGTAATATGAGGTTTGTCTGTCCCGAAGACCTTGCATGCACTCTAAACATCTTGATCGCTCAGGCGTTCGACATCCTCAAGCTCTTCTGCGGCCTGCTCGTACCGGCGCCCGTCGTTCAACGCTTTTACACAGCGCACGAACTTGGAGTCGGGCCGCATCCCCGCATACATCTCGGGTGTCACCGAGACGGGCGGTGCACTTCTTCCTCGGCTGATGTTGATGCTTTTCAAATACGCCAGCTGAGACCCGGCCATGTGCCACGGGAAGTTCGGTTGGCTTCTGTAATATAGCTTGAAGCAGTAGGATGCTTTCAGGAGGTCCCAGTAGGAAAAACCGACCTCCGCAGTGCTCTCCTCAAAAATACTCCGTATCACCCTCGAGTTCACCTTTTTCGAAGGCACGATGTTTCGCCACTGCTCGTATGTATTCGTGAGTCTAGTTTCGAACGTTTCTTTGTCGGGGTAGTTGATCCAGTACTCGGCTACAGCCCTGATACTCTTCTCTAGCTCCTCTAGGATCGTCTCCCAGGAAGGCGGCTTTTTGTTGACTGCATCGTCGCTTCGCTTGCCAGGAGGCCGTTTAAATTTCTCGAAGAACTCGGCGAATTTGCAGAGGTCCGCGTCATATCGTTGGGCGTTCTCGAGAGATTTGTAAAACTCCTTTAACTCTTTTTCGACGGTCGGCTTACCGACATCGAACTTTACAAAGTCAATAATGTGTGTTGGAGATTCCTTGGAACCCCAATCATTATTTTTGTAGTGAGGCGGTAGAGGGTCAATACACTTCTTGGCCCGCTTAGCATCTCCCTGCTTGGAATTGAGTAACTTTCGCTGCTGGTTCCAATCCTGCTCCGAAAAAACGATGCCTTGTTTTGCGCGATCAACCAAATTACTTATAAGTGTGCTCATAAATATAGCGTACTCGTCTCTGACGGAGTTTCTTGAGTAACATAATTTCTCTTTGTAGTTGGTGCAAGTACCGAGGAGACTTGGCTCCAGGTTGAACCGAAAAGCCTCTCTGATGAATTCCGTCGTAACATCTTCGGGCCTGTGTACCTGAGTAAGAGATTCGTATGTATCTTTCTTCTTATGCAACACATTACTCCCAAATAAGTCCGGTACTGTAGGAAGCGGCGCGTTGGTGAAATTATTGACGATGCTGGGCTCCCAACAGACCCAGGCGATATCGCCATCATAGTCACCTCCCGAAAGCTTGTCTGCTAATGGGATGTTTCCCTTGGATGAGAATATGATGACATCTTTAAGTATGCCAAGCTCAGGTTTGAATACTGCCTTAACTCGCTGTATGTCGCTTGGGTAATGCGCCGGCGTTCGTGCGACAAGCAGATCCATGCCGTGTAGAAAAGTCTCCGAGAAACCGGATTGCTCATCAGTGAACTTGGAAGAAAAGCCTAAATGGACCTCGTCTTCCTCTAAAATGCCGAGGAAATCGATAACCATAAAGGCGTAGGTAGATCGTCCGACTTTGACATTGAGTCGACTCTGGAGCTCGTCGCATTTTGCTTTCTGTAATTTATAGGCAATAGTGCACAAGAACTCAAGCTTCGTCGGGTGGAAGCCTGACGACAAGAGCAACTCCATCTGGTCTTCCCTGCTACTTGGAAGTCCAGCTGTCCACGGTAAATGACCCAGTCTGACACGATCTTGGCGGCGCAGCGAATTGGCGTTCTCGTGCACCCATAATCGAAACTGGGCAGGGTCTTCCATAGCTTCTTTCTGGGATTGCATTTCTGACTCGAGACTATTCTTCATGAAGTCTCCCACTAGTTGTTTCATTTTCTGTGAGTCAATGGCTCTGTCCTCGAGAATGGGAAGCAGCTGGAGATTTAAGGTCGCAGATCTGAGTTCTTTTGACGCATTGCGAACTTCGAAGGTCCGGTGATCCTCCTCCTTGAAATCACACTGCCATTTCCTCTGAGAGGGGTATGTCTCTATCCAGATTTCGTCGCTCATGTCTTCGGTGTCTCGAATCCAGAATCCCTTTGCACTGCCAAAACGACCTTGATACCCGGCTGGGATGCTATCGAGGCCCATAACGTCCCGAATTTTCCGTGCAAGGGCGGTTGACATGCGAGCTATCCCGTCGTTCATGACTTTCTTTAATGGTGATTCAATATCCACATCACGATGACGGATCTGTGCAGGTTGAAGTACTACGGTCGGATGAGTGCGGCTGAGCCCTAGTGGCCATCAATAGAGAGTCAGTATCAGAAGGTGGGAAATAGCCATACCTAGAGTTATCCTCGAGTACAGCTTGTATATTGACTGCTCTTGGTTTTTCTTGCTTTCCTGGATTTGCAAAAGCCAGTCCAGGAGACTTTCTCGTGTCATCCTTGTATGTGCGTTACTTGCTTCAAGCTTAGGCGACACCCCCTGTGTCACTTCTGTGCGAAGAAAATCGTTGCCATCTTCGGCAAAAAGATAGATTCGTTCCTGCATTATTGTTTTGATCTCGGGTTTCAGGATATCCTCTTTGTGTATTTTCTTAGCAGTAGCTTGCTTCGTGCCAAAAGATCTCCATGATCGACCCAATAGGAAGTGAGAACTTTCAGCTAGCCAATTGTAGATGGAATCTATGACAGTATGTTCCTTACGGTTGCTGAGAGCTTTTATTTCTTTTATATGTGGTGAAGGCATTACGAGTTCAAGAAAACGGTCAGATCCGAATCGGCGATCGAGTCTGTGAGGTAGATCCAACTTCAGGGGCTGGAGGGTAAGTTTGAACAGAGGCCCGACTTTATCCGAATTAAGGTCCAATGACGCTGTTAGAACCACGATTTGGTCTGCTGTGCGAAATTGTTCGCTTATCGCTGCCTTCCAAGCCTCCGGCTTCGACTGCTCCGGAAAAGCTTTACCTTGGAAACAGCGAAGACGTCGAAGGCTTGTCCGTAGCTCATCCTGGTCTCTCATGATTGGATCGTATTGGAAATGCAAGTCTTCCATAGGCGTCCCACAGTACAACGCAACGCGCATTACCTCCCAACGTACAGCTAGAGGCATATTTTGGAGATGAACCGGGAAGACAGCTAATAAGCAAGGGTTAGTCATGGCTAGTAATATATGCACATCCACTCACGCCAAACATCCTGAAGCCGCTTCTTAATATTCGACATATCCGTAGTGTTTCCGGTACGGTAGTTTCCCGGAAGCGGAGGCCGGACAAGTCCAGTATCATCGGCGGGCTTATCGTGAAAGATACTTGGCGATGCATCATGGCTGGACGTGGTAGGGTGGCTACGGTGACCAAAGTCTACATTTCCGGTGGAATTATCCGAGAATGACTGGTTAAGAGGGATGTTCTGACTGGGTAGTTGTATGGCGTTTTGGTTACACTCATTGAAGGAATCAATGAGCGCACGCTCCGTGCTTGAAGAAGGGGCAAGAGAATCTACCACAGAGGGCGACGGTTGCCTCAGTTTAAGCTGCGAGCTATCTATATGAGTAACTTCGGTGTCTTGAGTTGCTGGAAATATGGAATGGCTTTCCAGATCCTCGGTTTCAGTGAAGACTTTAGACACGAAAGATGATTTACTCGTATTCACTGACGGAGCGAGACCATAAAAATCATGCTGCTGGCTGGATCGCACGTCACGTGCTAATGATAGCATAGGCGGTTCAGGCAATGGGGTGGCAGACCTGACTTCACCGCTATCCAGACGAGAGAGAACACTAGGAGGTTTGGCAAGCGCGACAGCACCTCGAGAGCGCTTCGGGGATGGGGAAGTACTAGACCCTCCAACCGACGGGCGCTTCGAGCAATGTTCACGCGAGGCAGCCTCTCTCGACTGTGGCGGCGACGCGGTTCGGTTAAGATTGGCATAGGAGGCCGAGGGCGACACAGACGCATTATGGGACCAGATCCTCTGGTGCTCCCCGGTGGCACTTCCAAGGATGGCGGTGGGCTTCTCCCACTGTTGCGCCTTAGCCTCCTGGGCATCCTTAGTGTTGGGGGTGATGGCATCGTCGGCCGGAACAAGGACCTTCAGGATCTCTCCTAGGCGGGCCAACAAGCTTGTACGCTCAGACTCAGTGGACACGCGAGGCAAGTGAGTCAAAGAGGGCGTGATATCGCTCTCGCCATTTGGCTTCTTGACCCATTTTGAATGTATCTCACGGGCGCTTTTTCCAAAAAGCCGGAGGAGAATATCGACATCGTCTTCACGATACACAGTCCTCAAACGATAATAAAACGAGTCGTCGTCGTAATAAGACGAGACGCGCACTTGGTCGCCGAACAAGCTTGAATTTGGCCTGTGTAGGTTCAGATTGTAGGCATTGGAGAATTCCAAGAACCAGATGTCAAACTGGCCGTCGTCCCCGCGGGTCCCTCTACTGGAAGCAGACTCGGAGATAGAAGCATGACTGGACCCATGCCTATGGTTCGGGGCCATCACTTGGTCCGGCGCGCACGGGAAAGCTCCATATAACCGCAGGGCCGGGCCGGAGAGTCAAAGCTCACCAATGGCGGAGAAGCCAAGGACCTGGCTGATAATGACGCGGATCTGCCGTTGGCCACCGAGTGCGCAGACCAGGGAAATGGGTATCGGGCGCTATTCTATTTCCGCTAGCTCGCAGCATATGTCAGACTAAGATGTCTAGTTGAGCGGTTCAGCATCGAACAACGATAGCGACGGAATTAGATTGGATGAAAGCAAACAACCGGCGTCGGGTGGACGTATATCTAAGCAGGGGTAGCGTCGAGATGACAAGTACAATAGGTAGGTCGAGCGTCTCCGTCGTAGTTTGCGGAGAAATTCAAATGAAGTCCGGAGCGAGAGCAGCAGCGTAATTGATCGAGCTACCTGGTAGCCAACAAGTGAAAGCGAAACGGGATTGGTGAGGCCATGGAGCGAGTGGGTGTGATAGCGTGATGTAGTTGGTCGGTATAGGATATGGTAGAGTGGTAAGAGATGGTATAGGTGTGGCAGGGTTTACACACAATGGTGAGAGTGGATTGGGGGTGGGAAGAGAGGGGGGTTCAGGATTACTACCACCTGCCTGGACCCTAACCAACCTTCCTACCTTCCACCATTACCTCTTGTAGGTACTGCTAGGTATGTACCTCTTTACTTGAAGCAAGTACTCGGCTTAATCTAAGTGCCCAGTGATATACCTGAACAGCCTACTGAGGTAGTACTACACATACCTACTCTAGGTACCTACCTAGGCTGAAGGGCTGAGAAGCACTGCATACATGCATCACCTGCCCGTCAAGGATTTAAAGGTATACTATGTACGCGCGCATACTACATGGAGGGAAGAGGAGTCGATGGCATGGAAAGTGCATGCATACCTAATAAATACATGCGATAACTGTCTACACTGAACAGGTGGGCTGTACAAGTTCAATCCGAATAAGATGATAATCGTGAATATCGTGCTTTGGTGTTTCAGCTCCGGCCGCAGTGTAACTCGGAAAGGTAGCAGGTTGTACATACAGTGGCTCGAAAAAACTCCCGTCCGCGGTGCCATTTTACACTAAAACTCACCTAATTAAATAATTTATTTCTATATAAATTTATATGTAAATAAATTAATAAAAATTAAAATAAGATAGATTTTAATAAAAAGTTTAAAATGTATAATTAGATTTTATTTTTAGATTTTTTTAAAGTGGGTATTTTTAATGTTTTATAAAAGATACTTAGGAATACATGAAATTTTATTTTTTAAATTTAGCGTTAAAAATCGAAAAGAAATCGGAAAATTGTTTTTTCTTCAAAAGAAAGTAATATTTATATATATATTTTAAATTTAAAAAGCTTTATTTTTTAAGGTTATTATTTAAATTTTTATATGTATTTTCATTTTTAGCTAAAATATTAAAATTTAAAGTTTTTTATAAATTTAAAAAAGAAATATTATTAATAAATTTTTATAATTATTTAACATTAAAATTATTATTTTATTTAATAAAACTAATATAAAACTGATTTTTATTAATTTATTATAATATAAAATTATATAATAAATCTTTATTTAAAATTTGCATTTTTTAAAAAAATTAAAAATAAAAGTTTAAATTTAAAAATAAATAAAATAGCTATAAATATAAAACTTTAAATTTTAAATGTATATAAGTATATATAATCATAATAAAATGAGTTTTTATTTTTTATTATTTTTTGTGGAGCTATAGGTTTTATTTAGTTTGCTGGAAGTACTTTTTAGTACTTTCGCGGACGGGAGTTTTTTCGACTGACTGTACATAGTACACCTCCGCTCCGCTATCGCTGTCAGTACGCTGCCAGGTAGCGTTGATGCATTAAGCTTAAGTAGGTATTCAGTATTTTATGTAGACCTCATACAGTACCTAGGTAAGGTAGTACCAACATTGCCTGTAGAGCCCCAGCTACCGGGCTGTTTCCGCTTATCCCCGCCAGGGTTCAACTAAAATCAGTGCGGAGGGGGGATTTAAGTACTGTAGGCATACCCATGCAATGCTGCACATGTCGTCTTCTATCTGGTGTACATACCTAAATCTTGGCCAGTACTGCCTATCCGCCGGCCCAGCCCCCTTCCCCCCCCCCATTTTCTTTACCCAATCACATAAGACGATTGATAATTCAGGGTGACAGTTCCTCCCTCTACCTAGGTAGTTTCTGCCATACACTATCGCTCCTGTGAGTGATAGAGGGTTGAGGGAGAACTTGACTTTCTTTCGCATCTCGGCGCCCTCGGGATCTTCGTGAACTTGCGAATTATACCAGGTTAGTCTAGTTGCCTACCGAGCCGAGGTAGACAACCCAAGCCCATCTGCCCTGTCTATCTGCCGTCTTCGTTGTCAGCTCGATTCCTACCGTGCGGTGGCTCTGGGCGCCAAGGTAGGTCGACAGCTGCCCGTTCAGCCTTACTCCTTATCGAAGCTGGAGGCGATCGGTCTCCATCGCCTCGGCCGCTGCCACCCACCTCGTGTGGCCTGCCTGCACTGACAGTACCTAGTCTACTGCCAGGACGGACTTCTTCGGCGCTTCGGGATTCACCACATCCCACAACCCGCTTTTACCGTCGACCGTCTCTCGCTCTCCGGCCCTCTCTCGCTCAGTCGTCTCCTGGCGCTGCCCTTAATTGCCCTAAATCTCGCCGTCGCCAAGGCCCTCTCTACTGGGTCCATGCGCCCAAGGCGGGGCCCGGCGTTGTTCGTTACCAGCCATGGCGGAACAAGACGTGAACCAAGTCCCCGTCGAGGACCTCACTCCTGAGCAAGCCAGCCATATCATTCACTCTCATCGCAAAGTAAGATACGGTACGTAAATAAATTTAAGTTCACCGTCATGGCGTCTCGATCATGCCGAGATAGCCCCGCCATTGGCCCCTCTCCTTATGATTCGTGGTCTCAGACCGCTTGTGGTGACGATGTGGCTCTGTCGTGACACGGAAGTTGCGTCAAGCACTGGGATGCAGTTCTGGTTCTTGAACGCTATTAGACGCAATCCTATATATCATATCAATCAATCAGCTTACACATTCCAAAGGTACCGCCTGTTGGCCGTGTCGGCAGCGCAAAGTGAGATGTACAAACGACCTACCCTGCGAAAACTGCATCAAGAGGGAGCACCCGCAGCTATGTAGTTACAAGCCAAATCGCTCGGGTGCCTCCAAGCAGACTTCCGTCTCTTCGGGCAGTAATCTGGGCAAGAAGCGAGCCCATTCCCCCGATGCGGGTCCTGATAATGTCCAAGAAGGGGATCACCAGCCCGATGGCTGGCGGCAAGCAATCGGTATGTATTCCGCCGGAAACTCACGTATTCGTCATTTCTGCCGTCTGATCATCTCCCCGTCTCCTAGATCAGACGGAATCGAGCAGCGAAATGCATCGTTATGTCGGTCAGAACAGTATCCCAGCTCTATTGAGGGATCAACCTTCACCGATTGAGACCAAGGATGGCATCGACATTCGTCGCGACATGCGCCCCATCTTTGGGCTCGATACTTCCGCCCCCTTTCCTCTCATGTCTGCTAAGCACATCGATATGATGACGCAAGACATATTCTCGGAACTCCCCCCGGATCGGGAGGTCATGATGTACGTGTTCATCCCCCTGTTCATCACATGACCCGGCCATTTGCCAAATGCTGACGACGCGACGATAGTCTGTTCAATGCGTACAAGGAAATAGCACACCCCTTTTGGGGTTTCGTGGCGGATATCGATGATCTTGAGTCTCGTATCATCGTCTATCTCGAGGAGAGAGCCAAGAGTGCCAAAGATACCAACAAGCCTGGTCGACCTGTGTCTGCATCATGGCTGGCCATTCTGTTCGCTGTGATGGCGGTTGGCTCTCAGTATCGTGACTCACCCTACCACATAAGGACACGCGATTCTCAGAAATATGTTCAGATATCGTTTCACTTTCTAAGGATAGGGAACTTTCTGCTTCGGTAAGCCTGGTCCTTTTACCCAAGATGTACCGTACTGACCATATGGTAGCCCGAACCTTGACTCTATACAGGCATTACTCCTTACGGGCTTCGTTCTTCTCAATGACATGAAAGCCGAAGCATCGTGGGCTATCATCGGGATGACGTGCCGCCTAGCACAATCTCTCGGCCTTCACAGAACTATTACATCAGATGACACAACTCAAAATGAAACGTCTCTCAAGTCCTTTGTCCGCCGAAAACTATGGTAAGTCTAAATTGAACATCTTTTCAGGTTCATATACCTGACTTCGCTCTAGGTGGACTTGTCAATGGCACGATACTCTGACATCGCTGTCTTTTGACCGGTAAGCGCCCACACGAAGCTCTTGCGATTATATTGAGCTGCCACTCACCACAAAGTCTAGTCCGAATATGACCAATATACCATGTTGTCCTATTCCAATTTCACTAAGCGCCACAGTGGAAGGCTTGTCATATCTCGAGATGATGTACCATCTGTGCGAACTAATTTCTAAGGGCCTCAACCCTGACGCAATAGCTGATTATACATACCAATCAATTATCGACAATTGCGAGGCCGTTGAATCTCTGAGGACTATGGTATATCCACAACTTCGAAGCAAGGAATCCTGCAAGAGTGTTCTCGACAAACTACAGCATTATGCCATGCGCCTGCATACTTCCTTTGTCATGTCTGTCTACTGTCGACCTGCGCTTCGTCGCGACTGTACAAGATTAAGCGCTACAGAGAAGAAGGCATTGTCCGACAAATGCAGAGAGAACCTTACAGAAACAGTACGCATGTTTCTAGCCATGCATCAGTTGTCCCCCATCCCAACCCGTAGCTGGGCGTTCACCTACCATGGTCTGTCTTCCGCTGTTCTTCTTGGAATCCTGAATGAAACCAAGCAGGATCTTGAAATTCGACAACTACATGGTGACTTAATAGCGGCTTTATCTGCGGCGACAGCCAAGGAACAGGATAGTCCATCTCCTGAGCACATCCGAAAGACTGACAAAGACATCGAGCTTTCGGGACCTCTTTCGAGAGCCCTCGCCGCGCTAAAAAATATTTACGACTATGGCACCCTACACGGCTTGACTAGTATTAAGAGCGAGAGCGCATCGGGAACGCGCACGCCAGTCAATTTATCTACTGCTCAAAACTCCCAAATGTTGAATTCCCAGGCCCACCCGCAACCCGGCTATGACAGGCACCAAGATGCTGCTTTGGCTATGACGGAATTACAAACCGGCAATCCTCTTCAAGAGTATCCAAAGTAAGACACTATGCCAACCATGCTAAGTGAGCCACAGCTGATATATTCATTAGCCCTATTCCATACCAGCCACAATTGGCTACGACAGTAGGCCTTCCGGACCTGAGCCAAATCGATCCGTCGACGCTCGCCCCAATGGATCTTTATGATTCTATCTTTTGGGGTGAGTCGCTATGCGCCGTTGTTTCTCCACACATGTTGACACTTGCAGAATCGCCTGACCCTTTTTACAACGTCGCGGATATGAATTTCGATTTCCTTCCCCGAGCAGCTCCTGGACAGTCTGGACAGCAGTACTATTTCTGAAAACTCACGGGCGACTAGATCAAAGAACATCTACCGAGTATACCGTTGGTGCGTTTTGGAAATGGTTTTTGGTAGGAATTTTCTTCTTTTTGAATGGGCTTTTGTTGGCTGAGTTACCAAGGAAAGGAAAAGCGGTGATGTTTTGGGAATGCAGCGAACGATACGAATGTGCTTTACTATGGATCTTTGGGAGTATCACTAACCTTTTTCACGATTGGACGGCTGGTATTGCGATACAAACTATGTGTATATAGTTGGATTTCTGACGGAACGAATCCTAGTGTGGTACATACACCCTGGCTACCATCCAAAGGGCTCAATGTATATCGAATGTTCGGAATAACATATGTGTTGTATATTCATGCTACAGCTTCCTTGTCTTTTTCTTGCCGCACTTCCACGGTGAGCTCTGACATACGCATACGTTCATGGCGAGCCGTGAAATACGAAAGCCCTCCTGTCCAGATGACCAAAGCAATGGATACAGCTATCATAGCCCACATACCTCTCTATCATATATACAGTCAGCTTTTCTTTCATATCCCAAATGGTACACAGGGGGATCAAGTTTTACGAAGGCCAAAAAAAAAAAGGAAAAAAAGGAAAAAAAGACGATAAGAACAAAGGAGGCGCATCAACGGTAAATTAATTAAATCCATATCCAACGTACCGTAAACCAAGGCGCCATCGAAGCGCCGTAGAACACAATAGTCCACCACGCATTGATGACGTTGCTCCCTAGATTCATGCCCGCGAGCACTACGGCGCGGAACATATGGTCCTCGTACCGCAGGGTATCATTAGCCCAAGCAAAAAACGTCGCCTGACACGCATATACAGCACCAGCCCAATAATACGCCCCGAAAACAACAGGCGTAGACCGCGCCGGGTCCGGATCGTGCGAGGCGCCGAGGATAAGCGCCGAGGTCACGACACCCGTGATCCCGATGAAGTACCCCACGAGATACCGCCTCCCGCCCAGGAAGTCCGTCAGCGTCGCCCAGAACAGGGTTGAGACTATACCTGCTGCGGGCACGCCTGTTGGGTAGTCGTTTAGCTGGGAGATGCTATATTTGTGGACTGGGTGGCTCTTCATGTAGAGGGCTAGTAGCGCGTTGGAGGAAAAGGATTCGGTTTCTCCCGCTATGATCCACAGGATCACGAAGCCCCAGAAGAAGCGCGATGTTAAGATATCCCTGAGGAAGCACAGTGATAAGGGTGTGCGGTTTGTGACGGGAGGTACACGTTGCGCTGCTAGCGCTTTTTCCTGGGGGGTTAGGTAGAAGGCTTTTGTTGTTGCTGGTGTGTCGGGGAAGAAGACGAAGCCGTAGATCGCGATTGGTATCGTGACGATGCCGTCGATACTGGGGGTGTGTTAGCGCTGCTGGTGACGTCGTGCGCAACAATTATAATAAGAAGGAAAATATAATGATAATTATAATCCTTCCTTACATGAACAACCACCTCCATCCACTAAGCCCATGCCTCCCATCCAACGAAGACTGGATACCAGTCTGCACATACCCCCCGATCATAGTCCCCGCAAGCCCCGAAGCCGTGAAGATACCAGACCGCTTCCCCAGCTCGCGCTCAGTATACCACGAACCGAGGATATAATGCGTACCCACGAACGTCGTCGCCTCGAACAGGCCCTGGAAGAACCGGATCGCCGCTATGCCCTGGGCGTTATGCGCCGCCGCCGTCACCATTGTAAGGCCCGCCCACTATAGTTCACTGGTGTCAGTAATTACTCTTTGAGATAAAAAACGTGACGAATTCCGGGAGTTCAGCATGCTCCCGAGACTGCCCTTAATAGGAGAATTTTGACTCATAAGTGGCCAAACCGGGAAGAAAATGACTTCAGGGGTAGCATACTACCACCATGCATGCTGGGAAGAAGAGGCGTGGACGGATATAGTGCAGTGATAGATTTGCGGGCACTTGGCCTACTACGTAGCCCGCTGTGAAGGCGGCTTGGATCTGGTTTAGTTCGTTGCCTACGAAGTGCAGCTCTTCTTTTAGACCCGAGACGTAGGCGTTGTTTATATTGGAGCGATCGAGCTGGTATGGAAGTCAGTCCATCATATCTTTACTCATAATCTTATACATATATATGCGTAAGTATGTAGCTGTGTATGTATTTGGCGACATATGGTTGGAGACATATAGACATATTATAGGGTAAAGATAACCCATGACGAGAGTCTTGACAGCCGTGTTGGTTGACATCTATATGTGCCACTCACATAATTCGTGAAATAGCTCAGACAGCAGAACGTCAAGATGAAAAAATCGATCTTCCGTATTAACTGCTTCTCCCCTGGTTGATATTCGGTGTGAAAGTATTCGCGGAGTCTCGCTTTCAGCGCCGCCATGGCTATGAGTCGACGTTTTCAGGCTACTCTGCCCGGTGTGTTGATAAATGGATTGTTTTGCTTGCCAAGACGACGGTAAAAATGGCGATAATGGCGATTGTGATGATAATGAGTTCTCAATACATGATGACACACGCGACTCGGGACCTGAGTTCTACCGTTGCTCCTCCTCGTACGAAGACGATCTGCTGCCAGCGCTGTTGGTGTCCCCGACCTCCGTTTCCGTCTCTCTTATCGACGTTGGCCGGGCCACTCCTTTAGGCGTGATGTTAGTAGTTTAATACTGTACTATTAATTGCTCCCAACGCCATAAGCTACAGTCAATAGTTAGGGTATGCAGGACAAGTATATTGTTGTATTGATGAAGAGATGGAGGTTAAACTTTGTCTTGGGATTTAGCTTGCTTACTTAGCTACCTAGTAGTGTACATAGCACCATCTTAGACCCGTAACCAGGCTTTGTGGGGTTCCGCATTCCCTTGTCTTCTCAAGCTATCGGCTAGCTATCTCCATGGTTATCTTGTATACTACCAATATTAACCTATAGAATTCCTTGACGCAGATTCATGACGATTTTCGAGATACAAGCCTGGTATAGATTGGCGGGCCTACCTACTCTGTGCTAGCATGCTTGTTTACTCGACACAGGTTCGGCTAGAATAGTGCATAGGGATACGGCAGAAATATAATACATGTGTCCCGGCAGCTTGGATATGGAATGTCGAAAAGTCACGTCGATGATTTGAATGGATGGGATGAATACCTAGCTCTCCATACATATACACTTGTGCTACCTCTAGGCGCTCCCATGCTTTGGGATAGCAACCCCACGAACCCCAGAGCATTTTTCCTCGGCTAAGCTAGTACACCTAACCCAGATAAGCACCTTGTACTTGTATATCAATGCACTGAAGAATTATGTCCTATATCGCTGCGTAGGTAGGTACTCTGCACATACTTCAAGCATACAGATTTATACTGACCAAACTATGGAACCTACGTAATTCCCCTAGTTCCCTAACCTACCTTAGCGATCTATATCACCCCGCAGTCGGCAGATAGCGCACCCCAATTCCTACGCGTTCCAGGCGTCACCAGGTCTGTCATATGTGGGCTCGAGAGGGGTTTTTTTTTGGAGAAATAGCTGAAGATAACGGAGACCGACGATGATATACTGAGCAGACAAAAGCGCCAAGTTGGCCGATTACGGCCAACGGCGCTACCCATTCTCAATTGGACGTAAATGTTTATTTATCATTTGTAAGTATATATCGTGCTCCTGCGGGGAATGGGTCGACTTGGTAGGTAGAGAGACACATCGTATAACCATCCTCGTTTCCGGCTGTACTCGGTTCTATGAAGTAATCGTATTCGTAAATACGTGTTTCCCTATATCCTTTTCCCAGGGAATGTCACTGTATTAATATAATCGGCCCAGTCTAGGCTGACCAGCTTATCACTGTGATTCTTGCAAAAGTGAAAAATGGGAGGAACCTGGGAAGTACTCGCGGCGAAAAAGCGCCAGGACTTACTCAACTCTATCCCCGAGGAGTGGCGTATCCCCGGCCATCTACTCCCTCCAGAGAGCGAGGCAGACGTCAGCGGGTTTCCAGAGAACTCCGAGTGGTTCACAAGAGAGGAGATAGATATTACAAATTCGACGGTAGTGGAATTACTCCCAAAACTCGCCAGCGGCAACCTCAAGTCAGAGACGGTAACAAGGGCTTTCTGCAAGCGAGCAGCAGCGGCACATCAGCTGGTATGAGCCCGGCTAGGCGACTCGCTTACGCTATATATTTACCAAAGAGAGCTAACACGCATTGCCAGGTCAATTGCCTTTCGGAAACATGTTTTGACCGGGCCATTGAGACGGCGAAGGCCTTAGATGAACGCTTGGCTCAGGGATTGGGACCCTCTGGCCCCTTTCACGGACTCCCCATCTCGCTGAAAGACAACTTCAACCTGCGAGGCTTGGACTCGACCGTCGGGTTCACGTCATATGTAGGAGACCCCGCTGAGGATGACGCCGAGCTTGCCAAACTCCTGATTAAGGCTGGGGCTGTTGTCTATGTGAAGACCAACGTACCGACAGCCATGATGATCGCCGAGAGCGTGAACAACACCTTCGGTCGCACCGTAAACCCGCTCAACAGGCGACTCACGAGCGGTGGGAGTTCGGGAGGCGAGTCGGCGTTAATCACGTTCAAAGGCAGTCCGCTAGGCATCGGGACAGACATAGGGGGCTCCTTACGCATCCCCGCCGCCTGCACTGGCATTTTTACGCTTCGGCCCTCATTCGGCCGCTTCCCCACATTAGGGTGTCGCTCCGGCTTGCCTGGCCAGGAGGCCGTACAATCTGTGAACGGTCCGATGACGCGTACGCTGGGTGATTTAGAGTACTACAGCAAGGCAGTCATCAATTCGGAGCCCTGGCATGTTGACCCGCGTTGTTTGCCTATCCCCTGGCGTTCTGCCACCTTGCCCTCAAGATTAAAAATTGCTGTCCTGTGGCATGACAGCATGGTTCTGCCCACTCCTCCTGTGACGAGGGCACTGCGACACACCGTCGAGAAGCTGAAGGCTGCCGGACATGAGCTCATTGACTGGTCGCCAGACGGCCATAAGGAGGGCACGCAGCTTCTAGGACGCATGTTTCTCGCAGACGGCGGCAAGTCCGTGCAGCGTGCGCTGGAGAAAACTGGCGAGCCATTGAGGCCGGAGATGGCAGATTATGGAGCGTCGCTCGAGCTCGGGGGCTTCGAATATTGGCAGCTGCACCTCGAACGTCAGCAATTCCAGAAGAAGTATCTAGAAAGGTGGAAGAAAGCTGGAATTGACGCCATCTTGGCACCCGTCACACCCTTTAGTAGTGTTGAGAATGGGAAGTTCAAACATGGTCAGTCTAAACCCTCTCATATCATCGTTCTTTTTTTGAAGAATCCCGACTGACAGCAGTCGCTAGTTGGGTACACGGGAGTCTACAATGTACTGGATTATTCTGCAATGGCATTTCCAACTGGGGTGACAGTTGATCGAGCGGTCGACTTAATTGGGGATGATGCGCCTCAACCTCTATCCGACCTTGATCGGGTGATCAAAAGTGAATGTATGTTATCTAATAAGCTTATACCTCTCGTGTCTGGAATTGGCTGACTTTGAGCAGACAATGCGGACGCTGTTCATGGGATGCCAGTTAGTCTCCAATTAGTAGCACATCGACTAGAGGAAGAGAAATGCATAGAGATGTGCAAAATAGTGTTGAAAGCCTTAGAATAGATAGCTTGTTCGGTACGCCCATCCGCAGAAGATATACGGCTCTACTATGTCTGCATTTTATATATTCGTGGTTTAATACGATTTTACATTTAAGGCTATAAACAGAATGTTTCATCAGTCAGGCTCACCCAGCTCTCAAATCGGTGAACCAAATCATTATAGTTCACATCACAGCTAAATGGCTTATTTCGCGAGCTTGGTCCTCTAAACAAATTGGCATTCGTATGACTTTTCAGATGTACGATTCGACTTTATCTCATCAACGATGGCTTAAAGACACTCATGTCCAGTCACACTATTCAAATAGGAAGGTTGTGCTGACCAAACAACATGCAACTCCCCACATTGGTCCGCTCTCGTCTCACGCGGCCTTACCAACACCATTGACATCTATGATCTATGCAACCTTATCTACGAATTAGCTTACACGCAAATCGTCTGGCTTTCTATCTTATCAATGTCATCTTAGCTCAAGGTTCAGGCCTTGCCTCTGTGGGTTTAGTGGGAGGGGGGGTATTGACACACGCAGGCGCAATATGATGAGGGGTACAGAACCGAAAGCCAAGATATACACTGATATATAGTATACGAAGGAGAAAAGAGGGCGAGGGGGGATAGAAGGAGGTGAGATTTATGAAATGATTCTACCCTTGTTGATTTAAATGCATCATCTTGTCTGAAATGATATATGAGATGTAGATCTCCTCTAATGTCGTACTGTAGTCTCCTCATCTCGAGTCAGTTCCCCTCACCATCTTCTCCCTGGATAAATTCCGCAACAGGATGCCTCGACCAAGATGGTGCCGCCTTCCGGCTCTACCTAGGCGTCTCAAGGGCCTTCCGATCCCGGTTATTTATATAATATCACTGTTACTAGGCGTCAACGCAATCATATGGGCCGCAGTGGCCGTCGTGTTGCACTTCCACTCGGGATTAGTCGGCGCTGCCGTGCTTTCATATACGCTGGGGCTACGGCATGCTCTGGATGCGGACCATATTGCCGCCATCGACTTGATGACACGGCGGCTAGTCGCATCGGGACAGCGGCCAGTCACAGTCGGCACGTTTTTCAGTCTCGGCCACTCCACAATTGTCATTATAACCTGTATTGTGGTCGCGGCGACGGCTGGGGCTCTACGGGAACGTTTCGGAAGCTTCCAGTACATCGGCGGCATCATCGGGACGAGCGTCAGTGCAGCTGTTCTGATTCTGCTCTGTCTGGGGAATGGATGGGTGTTGTATCGCCTCGTTTGCCAGCTACGCAAGGTGCTGCAAGAACCGGACCCGCACGGACCGGGAGTCGGCGATGATGGGATTCAGTCTAGCCATGAGGATCAAGCTGTGCGCGACCTACAGCTTGACGGTCCGGGGTTTCTCGCTCACATACTGCGCGGGTTTTTCCGAATCGTCGACAGGCCGTGGAAAATGTATCCTCTCGGGATCCTGTTCGGACTCGGATTCGATACCAGCTCGGAAATCGCGGTCCTGGGCATCGCAAGCGTGCAAGGTGCGCAGGGAACAAGCCTTTGGATTATTTTGATCTTTCCTCTGCTGTTTACAGGTAAGCTGGAACCTTGTCCTCTCTGTATAGTCCTGGTAGGACCTTTTCACATTCTAACAAGCTGTTAGCTGGTATGTGTTTGGTAGATACCACCGATGGCGCGCTCATGATGACCCTATACACCTCGAAGGCTTTTGCACGAGATAAGGTAGCCATTCTCTATTACTCTATCGTGCTGAGTGGAATCACCGTGGTTGTGTCAGCTTTTATTGGTATAATTCAGGTTCTGTCATTAGTGCAAAACGTAGCCAATCCCCAAGGCAGCTTTTGGGACGGGCTCAGTGCAGTTAGTGACCATTTCGAGATTGTTGGCGCGGCCATTGTCGGCGTATTCGTTTTCGCGGGTGTCGGATCAGTACTTATATACCAACCCTGGAGACGAAGGATGGAGAAGCGGAGGTTACAGCAAATCTCTTCAGATGTTCCTCAGGATCCCTGTGCAGCTGAAGTGCAGTGCGCATCATAACGTGGAGTGTACATGGGATAGTTGATGCAATGAGAACAGTGGGCAAATAACGATACGGCCGCGGGTCTCAGGAGCAGGCAATATGTGAGCAATTGAGCAGTGTATTGAACCATATTGGTAAGTGTAAGTCTGTAGCATTCTTATAGCCCCTACCTCCTGTACGATGCAAAATCAACGCATGTATTGAAAGCGCGCCGCCTATGCTGCATATCAAAATCATCGCCAACTAAACCAACTTATAACCCCACCCCCATCCTTCATAATCGTTCTAAATGAGATGCGTGGTATCGTAATCAAATGCAGTATGCAGCGCATAATAGTAGGAAATCAGAAACGTGGCGGTCTGGACTGTGGGCTGCAGTCGGTCATTGAATCCGGAGTGTTGATGGGTGTTGAGTCTGACGAGTCGGTGACGTCTGACTTAGCAGCATCAATCGCATCCTCATCGTCTTCTTCATTATCATCTTCTGTGTCGGCATCGTTACCGTCATCCACAGGGGCAACATTTTGCACATCACCGACCTCGTCACCTCCTTGCTTCGTATCATCAGGGTTCTTCTCCCCGTCTTTCTTCTCTTTCTCTTCGTTGACTACCATCTTCTGCTTGATGACGGCAGCACCGTCAACGATCTCGAACTCGTCCATAACCTTGTCCGCCGCCTTCTTCTCTTCACGCCCACCACTGGCGTTCATCTGAGCATTATCGATATCAGCAGCGCCCTTTTCACCCATACCGCCCTCAGCAAGATCACCGCCTTCGATGACAACGCGGAGATCCAAGTCCTTGTCTTTCGAATACACTCGGAACCCGACAATGCAGATAGCGTTCCAAGGGTCGGGAAGGCTGGACTCTCCGTCACTCTCCACTGTCTCTGCGGTAGTGGTTGCCGCAGGCTGTGGAGTGGCCATCCTGGGCTTCTTTGACATGTCATCCGACGAGTAGAGCAACTCCCAGTCTGTCACGGGGCTGTCAGATGAGTCACAATCAGACGAATAAGTCGGTGCGGCGGCTTTCTTCTGTGTCACCTCGGGCTCGGGGGGAGTTGGTTGAGGAGCATCGGTGGAATCGGAAGACAGAGAATCCTTTTCCTCTTTACTCTCCTCCTTCTCAGCAGATTCCGATTTTTCGCTTTCAGGCGTACCAGGCTGGCTGTCAGAAGTATCTGATCCAGCAGACGATTCGGTTTCGCCGGAACCTGTTTGGCTGCTCTTGTCCTCACCGCGCGTAGGCACATCTGTTTGGACAGCAACATCTTTGGGTTTCTCCTCTTCTTGCTTTTTACGTTCAGCTTCCTCGACCTCTTGCTGCTCCATCTTTTCCGCGAGTTCAGCTTCCTCTTTCGCCTTTCTCTTCACATCTTCGATTGCCCGCCGCTTGTCCCGCTTCTCTTGGTTCTTCTTGGACTGTTTCTTGGTAATCTCCCGGTTGAGGTGGCGCTTCTCCCACATCTTGCGGCGCTCTTCTTGACGAGATGTGCTGGCTTTCTTCTGGTCCGACTTCTTGCGAAGGCTGGCAACATGTTCCAGATGAGTGACGCCCTTGCTATGGGCCAGATCGTAGGCATAGCCTACCTGAGCGAATTTATCGTTTTCTTCTCGCTTGCGGCATTCACGCTTAACGATATCCTCGATAGACAGCATCTCTGTATCGCGTTCAGCAACAATGCTGAGGAACACCGAGTAGTTGCCGGGCTCCATTGATGGGATCTCAATGGAAACTGAGCGACTCATCAGGTAATTGCCATGGGATCGGACGATGTAGTCTTCACTGCCTGGTCGGCCTTGCTCATGGATACGGAAATGCAGTCGGAAAGTGTACTGCCCCCGAAGACCCTTAAAGTAGCGGTTGTCAAGCTGCTGGAGGACGAGGACAATCGGAGACTCTTTGGTAAGCTTGAAATGAAACTTCTCATTCCACTGTGGCTTCCAAGGTACTTCCACGCCAATCCAGCGTTGGGAGCATTGCCAGTCGGCATCCCGAAAGAGACGGGTTCGGTCAAAATGTAGATACTTTTCCACCATGTCTTCGAATCTTATCCAGAAGACCGAATCATTTCCGAATTGATGGCCAAGTTCTTCTTTGACGTCCTGGTTCCATTCTTTCGACCCGTCGGACCATGGTCCCTCCCAGACGCCTTTCCGGATCTTTCCCCATGGATTCCTATTATATGTTAATTTACGGAATAACTGTTGAGGGGCTTGCTCATCTTACCTGAGCTTTACTAGCCGTTCGCCACTCTTCAGTGTTCGGGCGTCCATGACAACGTACGCATGGCCCTCGCGAATGCCGTTTCGGTCACCATAGCCGCCGTCTAAGAGGCCGGTGGAACAACCGAAGAGGAATTCTTGGTTGACCTTACTGACTTCGTTCTCCCAGAACTCATCCAAGTCCAAGATATCAGAAGCTAAAAGCTCAGTCGTCACACCGCCAGTCAGGTCTTCCAGTCCTTCTCCAATCCAGCCGCCAGCGAGTGAACCGAAATCACCATGGGCCTTGGCATACGCCTTTTCGAACAATGCGACCCATGTTTCATTCTGGTTCTTGCACTGCCCGAAGAAAAGCGCTTTCGAGCCGGTCTGGTAGGTTTTGCGATAGTCTTTTTCGGGACTTTCGCGATCAATCTGGTTCATGAGGTCGCGCTGCATGCTGGGAGAGTCCCAGTTCGGGGAGGTGAGGTATAGCTTGTCATCAACAATGGAGTAGATCCACTCGCCATCCCGGTAAAAGACAAAGCCGTATATTCCGATACCTACGCCCGCGAATTAGTATGCTTGTTCACCTCTCCAATTTACTCATAGCAAACTTACGAGTATCATATTCCACGCAAACGCGCTTGACTGCGCCCTCGGCATTCGCTAGCGCACTAAGACTCGCGATGAACCAGCAGTCGCCAAGGCCGCCTTGCTTGATATCCGCCCCGTCAATATCTTTGAGAAATGTAGGCTTGTCAAAGATTTCATGGACGCGCTTCACGGACTTGGGAACAGATGTGGTCGTACTGTAGCGGGTATTTGACATGTCGAACTTGCTAGAGCCCAGATAATTAAGGCAATTGCCCCTGCCCATCTTCAAATCCCAATCCTACGTCTTATAGTCAGTACTAGTGCGGCAATGGCATGGGCCCCTCGAAGTGGACGGTCGAATGAAGGAGAACTTACCAAGTCAAAGCCAGGATCCCTATAACGAGTGTTGACCCGCTTGCATTCTGCGATAATCTTCTTGACTCTGCGCGAGCACTCATCCCTAGCCCGCTCATAACCGGCTGAGAAGATTTGGTTGGGCGCTTCAGGGGTGCTCGGTAGAGGCACTGGATCGAAGGGCAAGACAGAAAGCGCCTTTGTGTACTTCTTGGTCGCGAACCGCCGCCATATCTTATTGATGCTCTGCTGCGGAGGAGGCTTTCGCTTCTTTTTCTTCTTTTGGTTGTTGCTACTGGTTGTGGTGGTATTTGCCTTGCGTGGTGGTTCGTCCGAATCGCTTGAGGAACTGTAACCGAATCTGCTAAGATCTCGCTGAATGAGAGGGCGAGCTACGGTCGAGGCAGTCGCATCTTCAGGCATTGTGAATTGGATACCAGATCAGCACGAAATACACTATTTCAGAATTGCGCAATCTGATAGAGTTGATGTTGTTAGCCAGCTAGTCCGAACCAGCTAAGGAAACTGCTACAGACAGCCGTGAAGGCTACCAATTGCTGGAGTCCATACGCAAAATACAGATGACAGCACCTACAATCAGATAAAAATCGTCCGGCCGAGAACGCAAAGCTATAGATACGAAGGAGGGCACGCAGGTTGTAAGAGGGTATGAAAGGCTATAGCATAAAGACAACAACACGAGCTCAGAGAAAAGAGGGAGAAACTAGAAATAAAAACACAAGATCGAAATACTCAGCAGGGCCAGCTGACAATCCATGCTAGCATTGCCGTATTATATACCTATTAAAAAAAGGCGTGCAGACGTCCTTGCAGAGAGGCTGTCGTGCCGCGCACATCGGTAAGCCAATTGAGCTCCGATCCGCCAGAACTGACTCCATTCCTGACCGTCTCGACGGTTGAGTGGGACCGCCCCCCCCTGAAGAGCGACGTGGGGCCTCAATTACCCGTTTCGAGTAGTGGCCCTCCCCTCCAGGTGAGTGGCTCAGAAAGGCTTTGAATCATGCAAGATAGGGAGCATAGGGGCGGGCTGGAAGGACGGACGAGGCTCGATATATTGGTCATGCTGAACATAGGCAAGGGGGCGTGTGTGGCATTGAGCTTACAGTACATGGGCCTCTCGAGCGAGTCCGAAGGGTCCACCGTCTGCATCCGCCTGAAAACGCCATCCCAGACGTGAGTGACATGCAAGAGGCATGCAGTATTGGCATGCAGGATGGTGCTCACCGCACAGCACAGCATTCAACCACAACGAAGCCGTTCCTTTCTGCGTTGCTGCGTGTGAAAGCGTCGAGTCCTCGCCCCTCACAGCCTACATGAGCAGAGTACGTACTGTAGACGGGCTACTCTCAGCATTGGCCGGTATCATATCACCTCGGAACAAGCGAAACAGGCTGGTACTTTCAGATTGCCTACACTGGTAACTAAAGTGAGGCGGCAAACAAGAGTCAGTCAGCTTAGTCGCGTCTATCTACTAGGCCCTGGATTAGTGTAATACCTATCTATTCAGAGCTGGACTGATACATTTCACAGTACTAAGCTACTACTTCTAACTTGTGAGTAGATACACGTCTATAGGAGTACTATTACAGTATTGAGGGTACCTATAGGGATACTGTAGGGTAGGCAAACTTCCTAGCGATGCCGGAGGTGGATACAGTCGCTCCAAAGGGAGCCAGATTCAGGGTCTCCCCAGTTACACTAAACTAGTGTATGTAAGAAGCGTATCCAGAAAAGCAGGGTCTGAACAGGGAACAGGGCAGCCAGCACATGCTTACTTAGTAATGCTTAGCGCTAATATACCGGTATGTACACTACTGTTCAAGTTGCTTGATCCGTTCTCTTATCTACGCTAGGAGAAGGCTAGCTGGGTAGCTGTTATACTGAACCGCCGGCTATCTTTTATCCCACTCACAGATAGCAAGCCAGGCGATACGTGAAGAAATACACATAATGAATTCCCATATCACTACGACGTGTGGGTATGAGCCTATGCATCGGCCTATGTAAGTCTCTTATCCAGGTCAGAATCCAGGTCTCTCTCTGCATATGTGTACTGGTATTCAAGATATCATATATCGGTGATACCTTAAAGTATGCAACATTCCTTATAGTGGCCCTATAGCCCCAGCACAGGCTGCAGTAGTAGGTACATGTACGCGGCTCGTCATCCTCTCGGTATTTTTATCGATGCCTTCTCAAGCAGGTAGATAGGCGAGTAGTTATTTAAACACATGTAGGTAGGGTAAGAAGGTATCGCATACTGAGTAGTCAGTAAGTAGCATTGTTCACCTGTTCTGCCCGCGTTTTTGGCCCCCACGACTCGCTGGCTTGACCGGGAAACCCGGAAATCTTACCTTGAAGCCAGGGTACATAAAGTGGACAGTCAGCCTAGGCTGATCTCTTCGTCTGCCTATGAGTATTTACTTGTCTGCCTTCCTGGTTGCCTGTCTGCGCTGGAGTTTCTGTCGACAATCTCTTCGCAACTCGGGCTCGTACTTGCGTACCGTATATTCACCAACCATATTCCACTCAGCTTAGCCCTGACAGAATGCTAGTACCGGTATAGGAATCCAACCGATATACCAGGCTAGCAAGCAACCTTGACGAAGAGAACGTTAGGCCAATGGCACATTCATGGGACATATACAGTCGGATAACAATGATCTATCACCATGCAACCTGCCCACGACAGCGTTCCAGTCAATCAGGAAACGCCACAAGCCAATTGCAGTACTGAAGACCTTGAGATGTCATCTCGTGAACGTGAGCGGTAGCTGATGTCGTGGCTTTACGACCTTAGTGCATGGATATGCGTACTAGTCGTACGACAAGCACTTATAAACTCATAGTGATTCGTATCCGCACTCCATATCATACACAGGGTACACTGGTAGGCTAGATCCCCTTACCCCAGAATTATCCTATCATGGCACCCCACCATCTCGGTTTATAGATGTCACGAGTCCACGAAATGCCTTGTTGGAATACAAGATATATTACCGTTATTTCTGAGCAGCTTACTTAGCAGGTCACAGTTAGCTGACATAAAATTGATCAATACTTTGTCAGGCGGCCTTTCGTGGGGGCAGGCAACAGTACGATACAGTCTCGGTAAGGCGGACTGTCAATACCTACCCAGATACCTAAGGTGCTGGGCTGTAATTAGTTTTGAGATATGGGTAATAGAGTGCGATGCTCGACCACCTCAACAATAACTTGCTACTATTCAACTGCAAGGTTCGCCAAGGCTACTTAGTTGGTATTTTGCATTCGGATTCCGATTACAGGAATTTCGCAATCTGATCTACATACAAAGTACCAAGCGCCCCGCCAAACCCTCCAAGACCTGATGGAGGGACCCTGATAAGACCCTGATCTTCACTACCGTTTCCTTACATAAACCAGCAAACAGAAAAGAAAACAGAAAAGGAGTGCGGACTGCCCTTACTGTTTTTGCAACTAGCGGCTTGATTCCTAGTCAATCTGTCGGTCAACCAAGATCGGCAAATTGAGTTCTTTCACACTATGTATTACCGGTACATTTGTTAGATACACCGTTCTGGAAGGATTATCCAGTCCTGATTAATGTCATCAGTATAGGCGCCCTGACTTGCGTTCCGTGTGACCCGAGGCAAGTCGCCACACTGCCGCTACATTCGTGTGGAGCAGACTAACCTAGTGCTGTACAGCAGTGGTACCAACCAAATGTCTTACTACCCCAAATGGCTCCAGTTCCAGAGCCCCCAAGTAACTACTTAATCAGGGATACAAAAGCGGCCTGCTGACAACGGCGTCCTGTCAACTTATCAGGGCAATATTCTTACTCAGACAAGTCTCGGGAGTCATTCGCTTGATGCTGTCAGCTTATGAATCTGTTCACCTCTTCAGTGACCTCTTGATTTACACGCTGTAGTGTCCTATGTATATGAAGATCTTTGATAGAAGATTTTTCTGCTCCCACCGCTCACTCCTTGCGTACAATTCATCGTTTTGCATTTGCCACCCCTAAGTACCTATTACACATTGGTGCTGCGAGGTGCTGCAACTCCTTTTTCGGCCGATCAATGCTCACAGTTGTTGTACCGGCACGATGTGCACATCTTACCATAATTTCAGTCCCATGTAAGGAGGTTAAATGCCTATGCTAGCTCAGTCTCGCTTACCGAGCTACCCAAGTCGTCGGTTCGCAGTATCTCAAGTTTTTCTAAGATTCAAGCACGTTGTTGATTCATTTAAGACCTTCGATCTCTTTAGCAGAGCTTTTGGGTCATCTGTTTCGCCTATGGTATTGAATTACTGCACAGCTAGATGACCTTGTTATATCATTGCATCTCCAGATGAGAGTTTACTTTGCCCAGCGTGAAAACTTGCTTAATTCAGCCGTTTTCAACTATAGTGGTCTTTTTTTTTCCCTCTCAGAATAATGACCTGGTTTCTGAGATCATGCATTTGAGGAAGCTTATTTCTTACAACCCTGCAGAGTTCACCTCGGCACATTAGAAACTAAATATTGGTCAAAGACCATGTAATCATAAATTATCTCATGAAAGTTCAGACTTAATAAATACATCATTTTTATATATCTCCAAGTCGGTTTTAACAGAAATTCATTGTAAGTATCATGCAATCCCAAACCGCCACAAGTTTGAGGATGCAACATTGCGGTCTTGCCTCTGGACAACAATCGATACGAAAAGATATTATCAAACCCAAGAATATAGCGGCTCGTCTGCTATCTAAATCAAAGGAGAGCATATTTATTTCTTTATCATCATATAGTCTTTATCTTAAGATGAAAGATTTATGATTCCATTGGAAATGACAGAACAGTTCTCGTCGTGCCAGATACAACCCTCAATATGTGTTACTTAAAAGCGTCAACCCCGATAGCCCCCTCTATGATTCGGATCTTATGACCTAATTTCCAGCCTTTTACTATTATTGTAGTAGATCCGTATGCCCCAAAGTTTCTGCTGGCATGATCTCATCCATCTTCCCCAACCAATCATCGAGATCTTCGCTCCCTTTATTGTCTTCATCTTCCGATACTGGCTGGCATCGTACCCCTATTTCTTCAGCTTTCCGTTTACTGTCTTCGGTCAGTTGAATCACCTCCATGTCAGCTAATACTCGTTACATTCTGGGGGCCCATTCAACAGTCAGAAAGTCAGTAAACTTGCCCTGCTGCCTATCTTGATTTTCAAAATTATAGTAAGCGATTTGAAAATCTTCCAGGAGGAGTTCCAAGAGATTTAACTTGTGCCGATATTCATTCTCGATTTCTAAGATTTCTTCCTCGGTCCATTCAAGCTCTTTCCATGGCACCTCACAGCAGGTATGTTGTAACTCCAATGCCTCAAACGTAAAATACCTCCCAGCTAGCTCAGCGACTCTATCCCATCTCGATAAATCTAACGTCAAATCTTGCAGGAAATTTGAGTTCTTCTCGGCAATGCTGGGAACCGAACTGCTTTTTATCAATATTCTCCGCAGGTATGGTTGATGTCGGCAAATCCCGTTGCCTGAAGCACGTTCCCAAAGCTGTTCAAAATATATTTTCATTGTGTGGCATCCCGCCTCAATGCATTGGCAATGGCATTCATCCTGTTGATCTATAGGTGCCACAAGCGAAACGAGTTGGCGATAAGAGCCCATCTCGCGATTTTGAGGTTTTTTGCGGCCTTCCCCATAGAGAAACCCATTCCACACATATCTACCCGCATACAGAAGGTACTGAGCTACTGTGCGTGTACTATAGCTATACCCGTAGGGATCGTATAAGTCATCCACTGGCAAAGGTCGGATAATAATTGCCCCATGCTCGATAAGCCATATAAAACATGATAGATTCACGTCGTGATGCCACTTGTGAACACATAATGATAACGGGGAATGACCATGATGATCAATCTGATCGATGTCGTGAAACTCCTTATCATACAGTAATTCCACTAATAGTCGAAGCGAATCAGGTTCGCACTTCCCAATATTGGGATCGTCGTCGAGAAAGAAACTGTGATATACTGAAGTGTGAAGCGGATAATCTCCAAGCCGTGGGTCCAGCGTTCTACGGACCGCCGTTACCGGAATATTGATACCATCCCGGAATAATAGTTCAGCAACTCTGTGGGAATGGTGGTCGAGGACAGAGAGCTCATTCAGACGGCAGGGATAAATCTCAACAGAAGGTAAAAACTGTCGACCAAGGGGTTTGAGTACTGCTCTTCTAGAAACTAGATGATC
This sequence comes from Xylaria arbuscula, assembly GCA_022385695.1. Classification (NCBI taxonomy): domain Eukaryota; kingdom Fungi; phylum Ascomycota; class Sordariomycetes; order Xylariales; family Xylariaceae; genus Xylaria; species Xylaria arbuscula. The sequence continues at coordinate 59,790 of MU279402.1, forward strand.
AATTATTCTGAGCCTGGCCGTATGAGACATCTTCGAGTCGCAATACCTCAGGAAGTCGAACCCGTAACGCCAATCAGAACTCAGAAGTATTTCGACACACTCGACACATGAACAGTTGGAACAAGCCACCCACGAACTCCCATTGGAACAGAGTGCGGCGGTTAGACGCAACGCGTAGTCCAACGCGTATTGCCCCTTGGAGTCCGGTGAATCAAGCTCTTGCGAACTGACGGCATCTATTAAAAGTCGCAATATTCTTGGCTGATCAGCCGCCAAGTGAAATGGGGTATGGTTTAACAAATTTCTTTCGTGTAATGTAGAAGGGTATAACGCGATGATATTTTCGACCTTAGCTTCGTCCCTGAGGAGAATTGCAAAGCTGAGTAGGCCACAATCAAGGACTGGAAGTAATCTTTAGCTTTCTGTACTTTAATCCAAACTGGTGTTATTGCTTACTCTCAATTGCTCTGTGGTGTTACGGAGCCCAGAAAACGTTGCATCCGAATTTGTTATCCAACTACCGCCAGGGACGTAATTTTCGAATACCGATGCCTCAGGAGCTTCTTCGAAAAGGATCTACATTAATTCTTTGTAGGTAAAAGCGCTTTTTGGGTTTCTCTTGAGAAGCCGTGTTCCTGGTGACCTGGCTGAAAGTCAGTGTCTCGTCCAGCCACATCTAATACCATGACCATAACTAAAGCTACAGAGATACAGGAGGACTTATACTCCTTGATCGTCACACATGAGTACCAGCAGCCCAGTTTCCAATAAAAGTTTCGTCATTGCTGTCAATTTCTCACCACGGTGAGGCGTCCAGGCAAACTGGCACAGTACCTATATACAACATATAATCAGTCCGCATTGCTTTATGATTATCAAGGCGAACTGAGCGCCTAAAAGTTGCTAACACTAAGAAAATCTTCTCTTATGGCACCAGTGAGTCGGCTGGCTAAGTCGAAACTGGGCGACTTACATCGATCCAATAATGCAATACAGACCGCCCCTTATTATCGACCTCGTACGGGGAACTTCTTCGAAACATATAATGTTGCATAATCCTATACAATACTACTTCGATAAACGCGAACTTCATGTGGCCGTTTCTTAATTGGTCGTGCCCTAGACAGTCCCTTAGAAGAGCCAAACTTCGGAAAACAGGAGCTTGTGCCTTGTCAACTATTGGTCAGATAGTGACATTCGGACTGATCCTCAGCCCACTTGGTCCTGTATTAAGGGCTATAGAGATACCAACCACCTTTGAAAGAAGCCATTGAAGCCCATTTTAGGATAGAAATATTGAGTTCGATTTCGAAACGACTTCGCTCTTGGCATATCTACATTCTGGCAAGTGTTTCCGGCAAATACTGCTCAGCATATAGGCTGACAGACCTCCCAGTTTAGTTTACATTCGTACGCTTTCACGATGTTGTCGACAAACTCAAGTTGACATATATCGCTTTGTAGTCAGATATTCATGTCTTCAACTTGAGATATCACGTGCGTCCATGCTTCCCTATTAATATTGGGTATTGCTAGCACGGCGAAGTGTGGCATTGGAAAGTGATTTCGTAGAGAGTTGATTAAGGGAAACAAACAATCCTGGATTCATCGCCCTTAATTTCATGTATTATGTTGGTTAGAGTTACTAGAAAACTCAGCATTTGAAGTGATCATTGGCTTCTATTAGTCTCCCTCAGTACCGAAACTGATACTGTAGGTTTTGGTACGATTCGAAATTGCTTCCGCACTACGGAATTTGGCAAGGGTGGCTTTGCTCACGAAATAAACTGTTTCTGGACCTGTAGAGCGGATATTGAAAGGATCTATGACAGGTGCGAAGGTTACCTATCTGAGCCTTGCTATAGTCTCCTTGGAGTGCACAAATATAGCGAACGCATGCTGCTTATTATACCCGAACTCAGTGTCATGCAACTCCAGCCCTTCAGTAATAACCGATGGTTATCTGCCTTCCACACATATGCTTTTAGTATAACATTTCGAATAACCATAAGGTTTTTATTCAACATGTAAACGTGTAATGGCATACGTGGTTGATGTTCTACGGATGATTCACAGATTACACGAGCTGAAACGCGCTAAATGCTGTACAATAGAGGCTTTGGTGATATTAACAAATATTTTGAATGAGGCTATGCAGCATCAATATACTAAGAGGGGTCCGGATGACTTTCGAATAGCCACACTAGTCTTGTTTCCCCTAGTAAAGTTTGTTCAATTTGAATCTGTCTTCATGCCTTCATTTAAGGCCTGATTTCTGCTCTGATTATAGGATATGATGTCTAGGACCATGATATCATGTGACTCCAATCACGTTGTATTTGAAGAGTAAGTATGACCACAGACCTGATTCAAGGCCTGCCTCCTTTACAACCACTGAGTACCAAGTGTTGTAGGTTGGGAATGTAGGAAACCTGGCTTGTGTAGCAGGTAATCGCCTACCCTCGAGTGAATCAAACACATGATAAGAGCCAGAGCCGCCTTACTGCTGTTCACCCGGAGATATGTTCAACCAGCCGTAGCTTCTGCTATCTTGGCCATCTCTTTAGTCACCAGTGTGGCATAACGAGTCTATTGGTCTAAAGTGTATAAGAACAATACGTGCCAGGCTTCTTTTTCCATTTATAGCTCACCTTTAGTGCACCATATAACCCTCATTTCGCCTTAATATTGTACAACAGCGTTGCGAACTTGGCCGCTGCCTCTATGGACTTAAGAATGAAGCTTTTATTCGTCCTCTTCGTGAGGAGTATTTACTACATCTCACAATTCACTGTACTACCAACACCATAAGATGGGTAGTTTAACATTTCATCTTTTTCACGGAATGAGCTCTATGATGATTCACATATTCTTATGGGAAAGAATTAGACATAAGCTCTTCACCTGGATTGATAGGTAATTAGACGACCTGGGTACATTAGTGTACCGAGATTCGCCCAGCTAGGGTATGTCCGAGAAGGCTAACCGTTTGGATCGAAGTCGTAGATTGGGCCCAGGATTGCCATGTGTAATTAACAAGGTACCTTCCATACCGAATCCTTGTGAAAGATGGCCGCGTGTCAAAGTCCGCCTTACCAAAATTGGAAACATAATGGTAGAAAGCACACAACAGGATCGGATTTGATAGTCAAGGCGCTGGTGGTGGTGAGCGGATTGTCCATTGCTTCAAACATCAAGTGTACGGGCGTCTGTAACTGTGTAGAAAGTAAGTCTACACTACGTAATTATCTACTAGACACTACTGATCCCGAGTGGCCGACAGTTCTGCGCCCTGGTAATTTCAATCAAGTAGCGTGTACCTGGTACACTAGGGAGCTGAAGGGCCTGGATCTCTCAGGATCGCTCCCGGTTGATATGTCGAGATATGATTGGCCGTCATGACATGTCAACCACCCAACACAACACAACGTTCCATCTATGTTTCTTTCTGAATCAAGCCGAGAGACCTCGAAGTGGTTTGGTGTTGATAGCCGAAGCGACCCCGGATTGTACAGTTGTTATTCGCTCGCTAGTGTAGACAATGTTTGACATGTTTGGCCACATTCCAACTGGATGCTTGCTATTGGGGAGCCCTCACCCCACGATTCCTATCGCGACTAAGTCTAGCTCAGATGCACAAGTCATGGGCGGATGTAATTGGGGGGCCGGGAAGGGTTGACTCAGGAGCCAGGATCTTTTACAGGCCCACCCATGCGAAAAAACGGTGTCTGTCCAGAGGAGAACCTGTTCTTGAGGCTCTTGGCCAATCCGCTCGTGGCGCTTGACTCGTCGTCTTTCGGCTTCTGATAAAGCACTTCCCGATTAATCGAGGTCTCGCATGCTGGTTTCAGCTGGGACCTATGACAGATCGAGATGACAAGTCGCTTCCTCGACCTGAGTTCTTGCATAGCTGGAGTTGGCTGCATGTTGAGCCTTTTGTACATTCCAGTACAGTGCTTGGTTGAGAGCCCAAGTACCTACGCTTTCCCGGTCTGGAAAAAAGCAACGACAGTATTTTCTCGCCTCTGGTGCGGTCGTGAACTCTGAAAAGGTTAGATCGGCTGTGGCGCTGGCACGTCATCACGAGCTATCCACCTTTTGACCGGGGACGTATCACGACTACCAAAGCAGTACTGAGTCCTGGACTGTGTGAAGCTGAAACTAATTGATCTCAGAAAAGCTACTTCGGCTTACCTCTTCTGAGCTGAGCTTCCGGTCTAGCTGGGTTGTTCATTCGTATCCGTACAGCCCGTACAGCGAGCGATTAACTACTCCTGTCTTATTAACTATACTATTGTTGTAAATAGCATAGAGCGTACGGGGGTACCATGCTGCTTCGATTTCGGCGTCCCTGCATTTGCTTGGTCGCACATGGCTACTACGATCATGACATGAAAAGCGCCCAGAGAGAGGAGCCCCTGGTACCGCCCTGGTCAACCAAACCCCAACCCCTCACTATGCCATGCATTATGATGGTGCATTGGCCATGCGTGGCGTGTCGAGCCAGTTTGGCGTGGGCGATAACTGGCCGAGGAAGTGAATGAAAAATTGAAAAGAGACAGCCCTCTCCCGCTGCGATCGGGGATTTCCTCGGCTTACAGCGTCGCACTGCCAAATCTCTCCGACGCCATCACCATCACCGTCGCTCTCGCGACCTCCCTTGTATCGTCATTGCGTACTCGTCGTCCAAGACAGTCCGAGTGGCTCGCTACGGCCATTCGAGGACGTCATCGACTCGTCCCATCTTATCTCATCTCATCTCTATACAGTAGGATACAGATCGCGAATAGATCTTGTACAACTTCCCATACAGTAATCCACTAGAACCGGGATCTAGTTCTCATCGGGTTCTCATTGGCTACCGTTGGCAAGTGTGCGTTATTAGACAGCGGAGCGCCAGGCGAGTCTAGTCCTGAGTCGTCTTGGATCATTGGAGACTCGTTAGAGTCTACTTCGCTGGTCCCATCGGCATATCGGCCGGCACCACAAAAAAACGTTGATATTGACGTTTCTTAGTCTAGTACAGGTACTTAGTACGTTTCAACAGGAGATCTTCTTAAGGCCGAAGCACACGACTTATCCATCTTGTTACTGTATAACCTCCGCTCTCGAAATCTCGAATTTCTGGTAAATTGATAGTTGCGGTCACTTCCCTGGGTTTCGCTGCCGTGAACCAAGGTTGAACTGGGACCTGGGCTGGACTGGACTGGTCCGGGTTGAACTGATTTCCTGGGTTGACAGGAGGTTGGAGACTGAGAAGAGACAGGAGGCTCTAACCCCCCCTGCGTTGACAATCTTCAGCCCAAGCCCGAATTTTGTCTTGTGACTGCCGCATCTTTTCCGCCTTCCTAGTCAACTATCTTTTCACCGAATACCTGTCTGCGATACCCGAGATCGTTGAGATCGTATCCCCATATACCCGGATCGCCGGGTCAAAGACGTCCCACCATCACACTATCTAGATCAAACACTCAGCGTGTCATGGATTCCTACTTGCACAATGTGTCGGACCCGTCGTCGCATTCATCGTCTCCCGAGATGTATGCACCAGCCGTCCAGCAAGCGGCGCCGACCATCTCACCACCGGGAAATGCCGACTCGCGGGGACCTACGCAAACTGTGCAAGCAGCGTGTCTTGCATGTGTAAGTCGATGAGGCTTTGCAACACATTCGCTTTTATTTTCTATGTTATAGACCACTTAACTGCCTTTTATTGAAAGTTTTTATTTTTTTATTTTTTTACCAATCAAGGTTGTCATCGTGCTGACTTCTCGCCTTCGTCACTAAAGAGAGGCAAACATCTCAAATGCGACGGTGCCAATCCATGCTCGCGATGTCTCTCCTCCAATTCGGAATGTGTCTACATAGCTTCTCGTCGCGGCTACAAGGGACCAAGGAAGAACTCGGCAGCCAATCCAAATAAACGGCATGCTTCAGATTCGCCGCCGTCCGCCGGCGGCGATAGCTGCCCTATGTTGTTGGGCGCTCCGGTTCGCACGCCTGTGCCGCCCACGCTGGCAACGTTCAACAGAACGATGAGCATTCCGGAAGCTCCTGTACCACCCTTCGTGACTGCACCGGTGGCCAACAGTCTGCAGATATACCGCACTCCGTATGTCCAAGATGCCAATGGCGGTGCCGTTATACCTGTCAATCGCCAAATGCCACAGGCATCCATTCCGGAGCAATGTATCGATGCCTTCTACTTCTACTTTTACCCAGGGCACCCAGCCGTTCTGCCTAAGACGCATATTACGAATCTAGCTCAAGAACGGAACCTCGAGCATCTCCTAGCGGCAATGAGATGGGTCGGGTCTCTATATATCCCGATCGGCCCGGCCCGCGCCACCTTCTTCGAGGAGACGATGCGGCTTTTGTACGCCCCGGAGACCCCGAAAGATGGTTTCCTAGTACAGGCCATGATTATTGCTATCGTCGGGCTCGATGGCTGCCGCCAAAATGACAAGGCTAGAGAAATTCTTTCCGACGCAGAGCGGATAGCCATCGAGCTCGGACTGTACACCCGACCCTTCGCGACCGCGCACGGATGCGGAAATCCGAGACTCGAAGAGAGCTGGCGGCGGACGTGGTGGGATCTGTTCGTCGTCGACGGGATGATTGCCGGCGTGCACAGACAGACGAATTTCCTCCTGTACGATTTCACGGCGGATGTGGGACTTCCCTGCGAAGAACATGAGTACCTATCAGGGGTAGGTGTCTAGCATCCGGGCCCAGCTGTTTTACCCTACGCTTTTTCACGAGTTAGTCGGAACTAACGCTCGCTTATCGACAGAAAATCCCCCGTCCGATGTATCTGGAAGACTTCGACGACCAGCTCTTCACGGGCGAAGATCGAGAGTTCTCTTCCTTCGCCTACCGCGTGGCTTCAATCCGTAACCTGGGCCGCATGATGCGTCTACCAGGCAGCGGCTTCTCCCCTGAAGAAAGCGTCGACAAGGTCGAGTCGCTTCTGTCGAATTGGAGACTGCATTTACCCAAGTCGAAGGGGAGTTGTCTGAACAAAGACGGACAGCTCGATGAGATGATGTTCCAAGCATTTATGATCAACCATGCGTAAGTCAGATGTGGCGGATCCTTATTTACCCCCCACCTCTCTCGTTATCTTCATTTCTATCTCCCTACCACGCCAAAGGTGTTCGCCCCGACTAACTTTGATATCAAAGATGTACTATTATCCTGCATCAACCACTCTCACAACTAGACTCCTCGCCCGCCCGCGACGTCACCGCCTGCGCGCCCCACCGCGCCGTGCAAAGCGGCGACAACTTCAACCTGCACACGCGCCACATCATCTCAGCAGCGTGCGAGATCAGCAAGATGGTAACCTACAACGTGCCGATCTCGCGCCACACGCACTTCTTCACGTGTGTGCTGACGCTGTCCTCGATCGTGCACCTGAGCAAGTGGGCCGCCGTCTACTTCATCGAAGATGAGGAGGACCTGCGGCAGCAGATCCGGCTAAACATCGGGGCGCTTAACAAACTCAGCTCCGTCTGGAGGGCTGCCGAGACGGCGGGTGGCCAGGTTAAGGGCGTCGCGCAAGAGATCTATCGTTCTCGCAAGGCGCAGCAGAATAACCCGCATTTTTGGAAGGACTGTACCCAAGAGGAGATCATGAGCAGCTTGTCTACTGACGAGGGCATCATGTCGGATATCAACTTGTTGCCGTCCCCGCCTGAACCTGTCATGCCATCTTCTTGATGAATTGGTGTATAATACAGAGCAGGGCATGGGTCCGGGGCAAATTTCATGCTACCCATCTAAATACTTATGATTATCGATTTGATATGTCGCCAGGGATGGAGGCAAGATTTCAGAAATGGCAAGAAAGCGTCATTTCGCCAAAAGAAAACCCTGGTTAATTTTGGGATTATTGTTCTTTTCTTTTGAACATAAGGGAAAAGCTAAAGAAGAAAAAAAAGCAGAAGAAAGGTGATGACGGAGCAGGGTTTCCGATCTGATTAATATAGATGTGTTGGCGCATCGATATGGGGAAAAGCGTGACGTTCTGCCATTGCCAAATGGGAGGGAGGATCTTGTGTCTGGCCAGCAACTGGTATATGTCGCTCAATGGGATGCACCGAAAGAGTGCTTGCCTACTAAGCGAATGGTTATCGGCGCCAGTTTATTACTAATGATGTCAACTAGGTACTATTTAGATTGCGGAATTCACTCTACCCTTTTGTCGACTTTTACTGCTGGTAAAGACATACCAGACTCGTGAGATGATACGCGTTGATATCTACCCTTTCTGACAGTGTAAGCTTCTGACAGATGCCTCTTTAGTATATATCACGCCTGGGCCAGCTCATCTTTCATTTATACTACAAGACATGTTGATCACAACCATAGTGAGAAATGAATATATCAAGTGCCGGACAGTCTTCATTTCACTCATGCTTTTACACTCTGTCTATCCTCTTCTCCACATTGATAGACAACGAAGCTGCAGTTTTCGTTCTGCTATCAGCTTAACGGCCATTCTAGCATCAGATATTGGCCTTGAGCACCTTGAACGCATCCTCACGGGTCTCAGCATACCGCGTCTCAGCCGTCTTCCAGTTTATGACCTTCCAGATGTTGTCGACGTACGCAGCCTTGCCGTTGAGGTACTGGAGATAATACGCATGCTCCCACATATCCACGCCGAAGAGCGGGGTATCCCCTACCACGACCGCTTCCTGGTTAGCGAGCGTGACAATGCGCAGCTGACCCGTCCCTGCTTCTTTGACGAGCCAACCCCAGCCGCTTCCCTGGATGCCTAACAAGGCTGCCCCGAACGCTGCCTTGAACTTGTCCAGGCTACCCCATGTGTTGTTGATGGCAGCCTGGAGCTTCGGTGCTGCCGATGGCTGTGCATCGGGGGAAGAAGCTGGAGAGAGGTTGTCCCAGAATAGCGAGTGGTTGATGTGGCCGCCGCCGTTGAACCGGATAGCCGAGAGCTGGGCCGCGGCGTCGTGGAGACGGCCGTCGGCCGTTGCGGCAGCCGAGGCCTCGAGAGCCTTGTTGAGGTTGGTGATGTACGTCTGGTGGTGCTTGTCATGGTGAAGTTCCATGATTTGCTTCGAGATACTTGGCTCGAGGGCCTGTGAGGTAGGTCGTTCGTTAGTATGTGCCTTTCTTGATTTCTTAACCGTCATTTGCCACCAGCCGAGCTGAACAAGGGCTCTTATCACTTACATCGTAAGGGTAAGGGAGAGGGGGAAGTTTATAGGTCACTGGTGCCATGGTGCGGAGTTGGGAAGCGTTTTAAATATATATTTTGGTCCTCTTTTTGTGTTCTGGAATGTCTGGAAACAACTGATGGTATATTGTAGGTAGATAGATGAAGAGGGGGACAAGCAGGAAGAGGAAACGCTCTGGGAAGATTAAGAAGGGACGGGCCGAGCGGCTCACTGCAAGACGAAGGGAAATCCCTCCAGCAAACTGTCGAGCTTCCTTCCCCGAGTACCCTTGTTTCCTGTACTGGATAGGGTTTGCGTGTGGGAGCGTACCTATCGAGGCGGTGTAAGAATTAAATGTCAGACCCGGTAGTGGTGGTAGTGGTGGTAGGTCTGACATTTAATTCTTACACTGCCTCGCCTATCACACCATCTAGTGTACTAAGTATCTATCTCACGCTGTCGGGGACATCAAGGTTCCCAACATTACGTCAATCGGAATAGCGTACTCATCGATAGTAACTTATTCAGTCTCTCTTTTCGTCCTGCCTTCCGATTAGCTGAGCAACACAGCAGATGCAAACTTGGTGCTTCTTTGTGTGGGCCTTGATCACGTAACAACCTCAAACTTGCTCAAAAAGGCGCCTTAGAGCCTCTTGTTCTGTTTACACCTTTTCGCCTCCGCTTTTTTCGAATGGTTTGTTAAAAGCAATTGATTGTTTTATTTTATTGGGTAGTTACTGCCAAATGACATGGTGAGACGAACTCAATTTGTTGTTCTGAAGCGCTTTGTTGTTAGTGTTACTGTTGTTGTTCCTTTTCTCGCCTCTGCTGCTTACAACCTGGATGGCCACTTATAATATCGGGCATTTCTTGGCGTAACAAGAGACAGAAAACAGGAGGTACTCACTGTCCTTATATTCCTGCTCCGAATTTTTGTTTGCAGTTTTACTTCATTCCCTCGGTTTTCGCTGTACCCGTCGCGTCTTATATACACATTTTGCTGCAGAGCAGAGAGCGAACATCTACCAACAAACACATCACTAAAGCGAACCGACAACATGTGCGGCGATCTCTCTAGAGTTTCCGGCGGAGGTGCTTTGGCCGTCATGAAGCCATCCCAATTAACACCCGGTGCCTCCCCAATACCCGCAGGGCGACTCGTCTTCCACAATAAGACAGAGGAGAGATCACTTGCCACGCATGCTATATTCACAGCGGACTCATCCTGCGAGTCCGACTCGGCGACCGCAGAGCCCTTCCTAGTAAGAATACAGTAAGATAATGTAGTCCGAACCGGATAGTGGCAAGCTGGCTACCTTTGCTAACATATATTTCTATAGTGAGACTGGCGATCTGACGAAACCTGCCACTACGAGCTCTGCCTGGGCCACATTCTCGTTCAGTCCGGCCGTGGGAGCTTTAGTAGGCGGCGAAATACCGTCTGTGGAGGTCAGGTTAGGACGGCCGATGAAGATAGAGGTCGGGGTTGATGGCGTTATTGGGCGGAGAGTATCAGTTTGGACACAGGAGGGTGTTGGTCCCGTCGCGGAGGGCATCGTTGGGTACAACTGATGAAGCCGAGTGAAGTTCCATGTTGAATTGGCGTTTGCGTCTGTATGTTAACAGACATCAGACTTCTTCTCAATTTTGAAGTATATTCATCGCTCATTTCATAAGCGCAATCCGTTACTACTCTTTATGTTAGTCATGCACGTCGACTAGGAGAAAGTGTCTTTCCTATACCCCTTTTCTGTCTTTTATATGATATGTTTGGAAAGGAGAACATTTGAAAATCCACCTTCGAAAACTGCCCGCCTCATTCTTACCTAATAAGTGCAGCAGCCTTGGCCCTTCTCTTCAAGATGGATATTTATACAGGTGTGTATACTTTTGTTCCTCGTTGCCCTACAATTTTATCATTCAAACCTGGATGCTACAAGTGCTTTATTTAGGCATTCCAAACAGAGCAGCTAGAAACACACATTTTTAGGTTGATGACACTTGAGGCCAACGATGAATTCGAACTTGGCACTAAGATTGATATAATAATAGAATAGTACCGTGGATCTGGCCATATTCAGTGTTCAACCATGACGGTTCATGTTAAAGAAGTACACTCGGTGAGTAGTAGCGGGGCTCCGGCAGGATAGAGATGCCTAAACAGGGAGCAATTGTACCAGCGGCACGGCACCTCCATTTGCACCTAACCTACCTGGGTATTGCCTAACTAGGTAAGCAAGCAGACACCCGTGCAGTACCCGTGGACACTACCTAGGCGTTACCGGCTGCCAGTGTAGTATTGTACCCCACATTTAACCGGCTCAGCTTAAACATCATCGAACTGGAGATCCTGTATCAAATGCGCCGATATTAACAAACCACCTACATGCCGATGTCTATTTACCAACGCTAGAACCTACTGTACATGTATCGTACACGGGTACTTGTATAGGTCGGTACGCGAAACGGGCAGGCAGGCAGACAAGGTCCCGGATGAACAGATAATGGACATCTTCCGGAGCGCGTTGAATATCTGGTCGCGTCGCGATCCCCAAACCTCGTCCAACCCTCCATCACCCTCGCCCGAGATGCCGCGATTCCACAGCACCCCGACGCCGACACCTCCGCCAATACCTCCGCCAACGACGCCCACGCCTGCCCGCACACCCGTGGGCTCTAATCAGATCCCAACCTCGTCGCCCCTTTCGTCCTTGCATACCACCGACTCGTTTTCCACAACCAGAGACTTGTCACAGGAAGAGAGGACGCCAACCAGAGGACATGCGACAGAAGAAGACGGAGACGACGACGACGATGATGATGACGGCAACCACAAAAATGAGAATCCGCTGTACTACAGCGCAAAAGGAATGCCTTCCGAATTGAAGGAGCATTGTCGCGTCTATCTTGAAGAGGCACTCCGTACGTCGCTCCCTTTCTGACGTCACCCTTCACATGTCCCACTACGTTCGCCCATCATCTATATGCCTGTTCTTATATTCCTTGACTTTGTCCTGTCTTGTTACCTACACTTCTTTATCTTGGGTACCTGTATTCCTACTTACTCTCCTCGTCTCCATAGCGCGACAAGCCATCTTCCTCCTCAATAATCTCCTCTCGACTCGCTCCTCCAGCCCCAACGACTCTGCGTACTGCCCTCCTCCAAGTCAGATCTCCCTCCTATGCTCTATCCTCGTCCATCCGGACTTCACCACGCGGCCCAAAGAACCAGATTGGCCGCAGATCAGCCTCCAGTCTCTGGTATACCTACGCGACCTTCTTGCCGTCTTTGGTCCCATCAACGCTGGATTCAAGGAGTCCGTCCTCTTCGGTGCTAATCAAACACCCGATGTAGACCTAGCCGATGACGATGGTCGCTCTCTAGACCCTGACGAGCGCGGGCTTGTGCGTCTGTCACCTCGACACGGCAACGACAGCGTCTGGCAGCGTGGCCGCGACTTTTTCAGCGTCGTGGGCTGGGCGTTCAACTGCAGCGTCCTATACCCCGAGCGATGGCAATGGTGGAGTCGTTGGCTGGAATTCATGCTCGATCTGCTGGAAAAGGATCTCGAGGAGCGGCACCGCCTAGACACAGAAAACGGCTTAGACGACATGCCCTTCCTGCGAAGCTCTATTCTGTCCTCCTATATCATCCAGCGCTCTGGCCGTACAGCTGACGTGACGATGTGGGTTATCAAGGCGCTGTTTGCGGATGGCGACACGTCCTCGACTTCTGTTTTTCAAGAGATCTGGCATCGAGAACATAGAAGCAAATCAACAAAGCACCAGCGCACCCCGAACAAGCGAAAGCGGGAAAAGATCAATATCGACAAGGGGGAATACGGTGGCTATCTCGATGACGAATCTGTGCACTCCTCGCAGGCGTCGGAACCGCCGACACCGCAGAAGAAGAGAGTGGCTTTTGTGTCGTCAGCCTTGGCGGATGGCGGGGCCCTGGAGCCGGCCTATAGCGAATCAATATCACTGCGACAACGCCTGTTTTCACTGGTAAGTTCTTGTTCTTTTATCAGTCGTGTACATATGATTCAGAAAGCTCATGCTAGTTCAAGGTCTCGTACCTGTGCTACTGTTTAGACGACGCTTCACCGATCGACTTCTCAAACTTATATAAGAGGTTTGAGCAAAAGGTCAAGGAGCTCCCTCTACCCGTGTTCTCATCGTTCATCAACAGCTCTACCTCGACATTACGAGTCGATCAGCAGATCGAGATGCTGCAAGGCGTGCTCTTCCTCTTCATGCCATCCGGCGCGCTGAGTCCTCGCAAGGTCGACCGCGCCAGGTTCGAAGAAGGGGGAATTTCGCCCGCCATCCTCGAGCGCTGCTTCTTGCCGTACCCCGCCAATACCATCGAAGCAGAGGATAACCTCAAAATGTCCCTCCTACTGGAGAATCTCCTGATGATCGTCTGGCGACACGGCGAAAAAGACGAAGGCTTCAGCGAGAATCTTGTCGAGGCTGTTTCGAAGGGCATCGAGTCACGGTGGGACAAGATCAATAAGAAGAAGACCCGTGGTGGTGGTCGAGGCAAGGGGTTCAGCGACGACGAGCTCGAAGCGAGGGCTGCGCTCGAGGCCTCGGATGCTCGACTCGCCTGGCTTGCCGAGGCGATCGCGCAGAGCACTGCGGCTGAGAACGAGGAGGATGATATGATGGATGAGGATCTAGGTTCGTGATGTTTGCTTACGGGATGCTAGATGCCGAGCGGACGTTCATGACGGCCAGGGAATGACGACATGCGTGTTGTCGGGTGGCGGGTACGGATTGCTTGCTGCCCTGAATACTGAACCCTGGTCATGGCGTACAGCTTACTTGCATGTGCTGCCGGATACGCCGCGGTGTGACTGACTGGGCTGATATCTTGGCAAGTACCTAAGACAGGGTCGAGAGAAGGCTGTGGCTCTTCTCTCTCTCTCCCTTTTTCGACCGGGACAGAAAGAGGGAAAGAAAACGGCGTTGGCTGTTTGCGTATTTGATTATCATCGATGGTGTTCCTTGCGAGTAGGTGGGCTCAGGGTGAGATTTGGCGTTATGAGACGAGATCTGCCACGGAAGTGTGTGTATACTGACAGCATGGGAGTATGGGGTATACCCTGGTGTCAAGGCGTTCAGTGAGAGGGTCTTGTTGATTTTTTTCCATTAATTAAGTACTTGTATATACATCTTGTTCGCTATGCGACAACACAACCATAGTTTCAGAACTGCCGGCGATGAGCTGATGGGTGTAATTCATACCGTACAAGTTACACCCACCTATATTATTTACATGATACATGATTATTTGTACAAGCCTATTTTGTACAACTACTCACGGCTAAATATCCACTGATGGACTGGCTGACTGATCCTACCTCACCGTAACCAGGGCGTAGCTGTGAGATCTTGATATAGGTAGGTATCTATCGCTTTCTGGCCGGTGCCGATGCAGGCGTCCATGCTTGCGGCTGCCACTCCTGGCCTGGAGCGCCCCTTTGCGCCCGCTTCCACGGGTCCGTCGTGTCTGCTTCCTCTGTCTTTGTCTGCGCCGGGTTGGGATCTGTATTTTCCGCTGACGTTTTCCGCTCCGTCATCGTCTCTGTCTGTTGCGCTCCTCCACCGGTGTCTGGTATCGTCCTCTCGCTCGGGCTTGTAGGCTGATCTGTTGTTGCTTCCGGTCCTGCTGCTGGTTTCGTCGCAGTTGGTGGTATTGGTGTCGTTGCTTTAGCAGTAGTAGAAGCGCCCGGCATATCCAGCAAACTCCCCTTCGCCTCCCACCGCGCATCGGCCTCGGCCGCGAGGACCTTGATGCGCGCCTGCCGCTGCAGCTCGGCGATCTGCTCGGTCATAGTCGGTGCATCCGCCCGCTGGTATCGCAGCCACTGGTGCCAGGCCGGCGGCACCTTGACCTCGCTGTAGGGTGTCGAGCGCGGGTAGTGCACTAGGCGTCTGTAGGGCGTGTTTTCTGTGGCGTCACCTCGTGGTTGGCGGAGCTCGTAGTATGTGTTTCCTTGTGGGTCTTGGCCTGGGGTATGTTAGTATGGGGTTTTAGGTAGAGGAAGTTTACAGGTGTTGATGTTTGGTATGCTTGATTGCGACTCCTGTATAAGAGGTAGGGGAATATAAGGAATGAGGATGCCGTCACTCACCGACAAAAAACCGTTTCCGCCAGGGTAGGCGTAATGATTTCCATGTATGCCAGACCTTCTGGATGGCACTGGTCTGTTTTGTTGACATGGCGTGCGTTTGTTGCACTGGGGGAATGCGATGTCTCTTTTCTTCTTGTTACCTTTTTTTTTTGGTCTCTCGCGGTCGCGATACCGTATGTAGGGGACCTCCAGGGCTCTCTGCAAGTTCACCTACGTCAGATACCTCCTGTGGCGTTTATCAGGTCAGCGCAAGCCACATTCCAATGTAAGTTGATAGTACAGCCACAATTTATGCCCCTCCACACTCCACTCCACAGTAATCTTCAGCAGGCATTCTGTAGCCTGCCAGTAACCCCCCCACAGGTAGATACCTACTGCCAGTAACATAGATAGACAGACGTCACTCGCATGTTGTTTCTCATCCAACTTCCAATCCCACGTCTATCCGCCATTCCACCGTCAATCCTCTAAAATTCTACCTACTATATCTCATCTCATCTTGCACGTCTGCACTGACACGTTGAGGCTGCATTTTCTCCCCTTGCTCCCCCCACACACACCGGCGACCCCTCAGCCCCTCGGCTTCTGACAACTGTATCTCCAACGATGCGCCACTAAAGTCAACGACCTAGCCGAAGACCTATCATTTTACGGAATCGAGCCTAGATGCTTATGCACAACGTCGACATAATCGACAACTGGTGACGTGACGTATCGCTGTCTCTGCGGCTGTCTTTTCTCCCGCTGCTGCTGCTGTACAACTATAGCCAACTACTCCCGTCATCGTCTTGCTTCGCTGGTCGGGTCGTTTCGTTTAGGCACTTTTACATTAGTATATATCCTTGACAGCAACGTCCATAGTCAATATTGATAACGACAGCGGCCACGGCGATAATCCCTGAAAAAATTGAACAAGGAAAAAGGTTAAGACGTCAATGCTGCCGCCGCTCTCTGCCGTCCACACTCGCCCTACTCGAATTCGCTATACCACGACCCAATTCTTCGTCCTCACTTCGCCAGAACTTCCCTTCAAAACACTCAATTGCCGGCTTCAACCTTCTACTACTTAAGTGCCTACCTTACCTTTCACGGCCCTCTCACGACCACAATGGCGTCGGTCACCTCCCTCGACAAGGACCTGCGAAAGCTACGCCTTGAAAAATACACCCCTGCCGCCGCCGCCGAGGCTCGATCTTGGATAGAAGGCATCCTGGGAACTAATCTGCCTTCTTCTGATCTCCTGGAGGGCCTCAAGGATGGTGTTGCGCTTTGCAAGTAAGTCTTGGAAGTCGGTGGTATAATTCAAATTGGAGGTTTGAACCGTCGCATATGTCGGGACACCGGCAAGTAACTAACGTCCAAACCTATCCTAGGCTCATCAACTTGGCTGTAGGCCCCTCTGGGGTCAAGTTCAAGCAGTCCGCCATGCCTTTCGTCCAGATGGAGAACATATCCCACTTCCTCCGAGCCTGCCAGTCCCCCCCACTCAACCTCCAGGAACACGACATGTTCCTCACCGTCGATCTCTACGAACAAAAGGACCCCGCCCAGGTCCTACAATGCATCGGAGCCTTCTCGCGTGCTGCTCACTCCGTGAAGCCCGATGTCTTCCCTTCCCCCATAGGACCCAAGAGTCGTGGAATGCTAAGTCCACAACCGACTGGCGGATATAGCACCCCCAGAAGTCGAGGCTTGTCCAATGTCAGCGCTACGTCGCCCACCTACGGTGCACGTCCGGGGCTGGCAACTGCCAGGACAGGTGAATCTTCTGGTCGCTGGAGTCCCGCAAGGAGCCCCACGAACGAGCGAGTGGGCTCACCCAACGTGTCGAGCTGGAGCAGGAAAGATCATGAGGGAGTGACTAGTCCGGCGTGGAATATCGCCCAGTACGGATACATGGGCGGTGCTAGCCAAGGAAACCTCGGAATCGCCTTTGGGGGCCGACGACAAATCACCAGTGCTAGCCCCAGCGTACCGAATCGGGCAGAGAAGGAGCGTAAACGAAAGGAGCAGGAAGAACAGCAAATACTACAGATGGAAGAAGAAGAACGCAGGCGGAAGGCTGAACTTGAAGCCGAGGAGAGACGTGCGCAGTTGGATGAAGAGCAGAGATGGGAAGACGAGACGAGACGACTGCGGGCCGAGGAAAAGCGTAAAGCGGAGGACGAAAGATTGAAATGGGAAGAAGAGGAACGGCAGTGGAAACTGGTCGAGGAAAAGCGACGGAAAGATGAAGAGGCTGCCGAAGCCAGACTGGCCGAGGAGCGAAAGCGGACACGCAGCCCGCAAGACAGCCGTTTACGTGGGCAATTTCTTAGCCAATACAAAGTCGAGCAGAAGCTGGCATCCCAACGAACCGGGGAAGGCGACTATCACAACCAACTGAGAGAATTAGAGCTTGCGCGTCAGAGAGAGAACGAGTATGAGGAAGAGCGACAAAGACGTTCGCCGGGGCGGGATAGATCGAAGAGCCGAACACGTTCCCGCAGTCGACCGAATAAAGCAGAGAGACCACCAAGTCGACAGGACTCTTGGAGACCCCGCGACGAACAAAATTATCTACGCACCCAGTGGAGCTATCATCAAGCACAGGGACAGCAGGACACAGCACCTCAGGTACCGCCACGTCCGTTACCCGATCCTATGGCGGTCAATTCTCATCGCACCAGCGAGACACCATCTCCCTCAGCCCCTATCGATGCCCAACGAACCGGGGAGGCTAGGCCCCTACCGGTTCCATATGCATCGAGTGGATCTACTCCCTTTTCGCGACCACTTCCCCTTCCCCAGGCCGCCAACCGTACAGATCGCTATCTATCCTCAAACCCAGCGCCAGCGCAGCAAGCACCGCAGCAGTCGTACTCGCGCGAGCTGGACGCTACAGCGGAACGTGACACCGAAGACAAGCGCCGCGCTCAGTCTCAGAACAAGACCAAGGCCGGTGGGTGGGCGAGCAAATCCCTGCTCGAACGCGAGATGGAGCTCGAGCGCCAGCGCCAGCGCGAGTGGGAAGAGGCTCAGCAGGAAACGGCCAAGGCTGTACGCTCTGGCGAGGGTGTCGAAGGCATAGGAGGCGGAATCGGTGGGCGTTGGGATGTCTCACAGTGGGCTGGGTATACAGGAGGTGATTCCCAGAATAGAGGCGCGGCCGGCATTGGCGCAGGGCGAAGACAGATCGTTGGGCCTCGGCCTCTGCCTCACCGGCCTTGAGTTGATTCACTCTTAGTCAGGGTGCTGGTTTGATAGGCATGTTGGGAGGTTGGTTCCAGCCCCGGATTAGAATGGTGGTTGAGACGTAATTTGATAGATGATATTCTTATAATTTGTATCCCTTTCTACCTTACCTGCGGTATCCTGAACGGTTCTTCCCTTTCTTCCTGGCCTTCATGGTGGGAGCGGCGAGCACTCTTGATTTGCGGTGGCTTGTGGGTTTGGATTTTATAGGAGTGTGTTCATTGCTCGCTAGGTATCATTTATTAAGCGCTTTATAGTTTGAGATGGAGCGGCATGACGTGTTGGCCGAATGTGCGCGAGAGGGGGATTCTTTTCTATCCTTGAGAAAGGTGAAAGTGTGCGCAGATAAGGTGTTTGGCGGGCACCCTAGGTCTTTACAGACTTGCCCTGTATTTCTCATCAAAGTAGTTGTGTTTCGTAACTGTTCTGGTAAAGCGTAAGTCATTCTTCTCATACTGAGTACTCAACTCAGATCTTTTGAACTCGCATATCTTTTTTTCAGGTATCACTCGAAGCACGAGTATATTGTAGCATGTGAGTTGGCATCACATCCGCACCTCGATTTTGGTAGTTATAGTTCAGTAAGAAATCGGGGGTATTCAATTCATTTCAAGGCATCCTCATTCTCTTTCTATGGGAATCATATTTGAGCATCAGACCCCTCATAGTTGCCTGAAATCAAGCGTTAGTCAGCTCATTGCATGACGTTGCAAAGTGATTGGTATTGATGCCTTGACTCTTGACCCTAGACGCCACCTTGAACGGAAATGTATGACTACGCATCACTGGTCAGCAAGAGCTCATGTTCATGGGAGTGACATTCGAATCCCTAACGGATTATTGGTGTAAGTGTGGATCTTGAAAGAGAAACTGAGGGGGGAACCATTGGCCCTCCGTTTTCGGGCTTCCGGGATTCGGAGATAAACGTCATTCGGTATATAAACATCTTTACTGGCGATTATTCGATTCTTAACGCTCTCTGGAAAGGTGTAGTATATCAGTGGCAGTCTAAGCTACAAAGAAATCCCTGCGAAGACCTTGACTGAATTGAAACAAGTGTGCAAGGACGGCCGTTAGATCGCGAGAGAGTCACGTTCAAATAAAGATGGCGGAGCTCACAAATTACATCGCGTTCGTGGATCCGGACACTGGTTTCGACCGGATTGGACACCTGGACATAGGAAAGAACACCATACAACCATTAAGCTTTCTTTCTGGGACTCCAGTGAGGAACCTTTACCAGGTTATCGAAGCCAGGTCACCTACCAAGCTAGCCGTCACTGGATTGCCAATCCCGAGAGAATCAGCCAAGATCTTACCCCCAATATCGGGTCGCGATGTTCTAGCAGTCGGCAAGAATTACATAGAGCACGCCAAGGAGTTCAATAGTTCGGGCTATGATAGTTCAGACAAAGTTGACCGGCCGAGCGACCCAGTGATATTTACGAAGAGGGCGACTTCAATTATCGCTCATCACGAGGATATCCTACTGCACGAGGACTTCACCTCAACTGCTGATTATGAAGGCGAGATTGGAGTCATTATTGGCAAGCCGGGATTCCGTATCAGGGAAGAAGATGCTTGGGACTACGTCTGGGGCTACACTGTTATCAACGACGTTACTGCCCGGGAGAGGCAACGCGATCATAAACAGTTCTTTATTGGCAAGTCGGCGGATACATATTGTCCTATGGTACGCGGCAAGAAAAGCCCCAATCACAAGCCTTGTCCCTGTTCTATATTGCTCTATGCTTGGAATCTCACTACTCGTAGGGTCCCATAGCGGTGCCGAAGGAGGGACTCCCAAGGACATTGAGAGTCCAAACACACGTGAACGGCGAGCTTCGACAGGATTCGACGACGGAAGATTTGATATTCTCAATACCTCTTCTCCTCGCTGTGATCTCTGCTGGACAGACGTTACAGCTAGGAGATGTGTTAGCCACCGGAACGCCTGCTGGCGTGGGCATCGGAAAGCAGCCTCCAGTTTTCTTGAAATCTGGCGATGAAATCACTATTTCTGTTACTGGACTCGGTTCCTTGACGAATAAGGTCTCCCAGCCAGGGACAAGTAATACAACAACACATCGTATCGACACTGATTCAGCCTTTGAACTCACAAATGACTCCAAGGCAGCCGGCAAAGGAGCTGGCCTGACAGTTATAAATGGTAAGCCTCTCTGTTATCGGAAAACTGGATCTGGTAGTGAGAATGTAGTCTTCACATATGGGTTAGGCGGAACACAAGATTGTTGGACACCCCTTATTTCCACACTGTCCCTCGAGGAATCGATGACCCTGCACCTGTATGACTTTGAGGGTCATGGCCTCAGTCCTACTCATCCCCTGAGCCAGATTACCATCGACTCCTTAGCGACGGACCTTGCTGGCATCTTCGAGACAGCCGGTATTTCACCTTCGAGACCCGCTACACTCTTCGCTCACTCCATGGGCTGCTTAGTGGCTGTGAAGTTTGGACTTGAATACCCCAGTCTAGTCAAAAAGCTAGTTCTGATCAGTCCGCCTCCATATCATCTGTCGGAAGCCAGTCGCAACATATTAATAGGGCGCGCCGGCCGTGCGCGGACGAAGGGCTTGTCCGCTGTCGTGGATGAGGCCGTCAGCCGAGAGACGTCGGAGTATTCTAAGAAGAACAATCCCCTCGCCATCGCGGCTGTACGCCTAAGTCTGCTCAGTCAGGACCCAGAGGGTTATGCGAAAGCGTGCGGTGCCTTCGTCGGCGCTACTGAGGATTTAGAATTCGGGAAGCTAAGCGCAGGTACCTTAATAGTTACTGGCCGCAATGACGAAGTCTCGACGCCGGGAGTCTGTGAGACATACAGAGATGTAATTTCGAATTCGCAGCTTGTGGTTTTGGAGAATGCTGGGCATTGGCTTGTCTTTGAGGATGCACCTGGTGTTGCGAACGCTGTCAAGGAAGTATTGCTAAAGTAAGGGTTGCGACGTAGCCCCGGCAGAACAATACAGCTTCTATTTCTACCGACCATATACATATTCTCTATTTATACATACAGGTACATTGAAAGAGTTAACCGAACACTTGCCGCAGTTGAGGTACAATACCTATTTCTACAGTGTCCATAGGCCACTACGTCGTTTGCCCATGGGGTACACCACCAAAGCAGATATAAGCAAGCCCACTGTGATACCAATGGAGATCTGAATCATGCTGGCTGCTACGTTAAAGACCTAAAGATAAAAAGTATTAATATCAGAGTATAAGGCATTTAAATGGACAGTAGATATTAGTCAACATTGATATACTTACCGATGCATTTATTTGGGTGCTATCAACCTAAATTCATGTTAGCATGAACTACATGAGGATCATGTTTATTGGGAGGGTTGGCTTTGACTTCGATCGCATTCATTCACATTTGGGTTGAGCTGAATTTGCCATATCCAGCAGCAATAAAACAGTAAGAGAGTCTAGTGTCGAAAGAGTGCGATATACTTACACCGGAGTTTGCTGACCCAGTCGAATTGTTGAGGTTAGCAGCAATTACCAAACCGCTTGTGATAGCGCCCGTCGAGGCAAGGCCACCTGGGACTTGGACATAAACAGCGGGGAGTAGCACTGCTGCTGCTACTCCATGTCGTACTCGGCTGTATAAGTTAGCTAGTACACCAACAGCGAACCCTCCGAACGTATAGGCGATCGCAGGGCTGGCAGCGAATCTCTTGCTGGTGAAGAAGTTGACTGCAAAACCTGCCTGGGCGATGAACACCATCGCGGGCACCTGAGTCCACTTGGCTTGCACAGTAAACGTGATGAAAATGATGTAGAGAGGTACGAATAGGAAGTTCCAGTAAGCACTGAGAGGGTTTTGGCACGTCGTTGATGTGACGGCATGTGAATCGATAGCGCCGTACAATGCAGTGCCAACCGTGATACCGTAAACCAAAAATAGCGAATAAATAATAGAGTAGACGAGCCTAATCGCACCAGGAACCATTGCCTTGGATTGAAGCTCTAACGCAGAAGACAGCACGAGCCATCCGGGAAGAATGAGGGCAATAGACCCTTGCGTGATCGCTGAGAAGCAGAACAGATTTCCGCCGCGGATGCTCCCGAAAGCACGTGCGAGGAAGCTCAGTAGGATGGCTGCACTGACCTCAAAGACGGTGTTATACGTGTTTGACCTCGGTGCGACTACAAGCTGCAGAAAGCCTAACAGTGTGCCCAGGGCGAAGATGATGGGGAGGTCGATAAGGCGAGCGTCGAAGAAGCAGGACACGGACGCGCTCGCTAGACCGTACATGAGAACGCAAACCCACACAGGGTAGCGGTTCTTCGCTGTGATGACCTGGTCCAGCCGCGAGAGGGCGTCGTCCAAACTTATAACGTCATGCAAGACTTCTTTGTAGATATCATGCACATCCTTGAGTTTACCGAGGTTGACACTTTGGGCTGTGCGGACAATTTTTACTTCGGTCGTGTGCGTGAAAATGTCATCAAATGAGATGATCATACAATTAGGAATGTAAAGAAACTGGCTGTCGATCTCCAACACTCTCGCTGACATGGCGAGATATTCTTCCAGCCGGTGGGTGGGCGCGCCGAACAACATCAGTGCACGGCACATCTTCACGATGTACTTCTGCCGCTTGAGAATATCGGCCACATGGATCGTGATTTTGACCTCCTCTTCGCACTGCAGGCCCATCATGGTCATGATCTTGCCACTAGTAGTTCTCTTGTGCCCACGTCGCTTTCTAGGTTCGGGGGGGCTTGGGCCAGTCGACTGTCTTCTTTCACCTGGGTTCGCCAATTTCATAGATGCTCCAGCTAGCCTGGCAATAGTTTCCTGTGACCGGGCTGCTTTCTCCTGGTCGTACCATTTCCTCCGCGTTGGGGTTACGCCGCCGGAGGATCCTGGAGTGCTACCTGAATTCACCGGCGGATCTTGGAAGGGGTTCTCAGACATCGGATTTCGATACGCTTGGAGGAGCTGGTAAAAGACGCCACCTCGGGTATTACCTGATGATACGTGTGCCTCGTCTGCCATACCGGTCTCTAGTTCCGTCTGGGACAGTCCACCTGCTGAAATAGAATTAGAAGAGCAGTACGAACGGAGCGGGTGGTGGTTAATCGACTGTGGCAGAAGATGTCCACGTCCGTCTAGTAAAGTACAGTGCAATGCCCCAAGGCCAACATAATCATGAGAGCATATGACGCCCCAAGTTAAAAAGCATACCTGACATATCTCGCAACGCGCCGCCCAAATTTTGAGTGTGAGCTCTGAGCAGGCCTTGAGCTTCCACGTCAAGCTTAGCGCCGTGGTCTAAAGGCACCTCTTCATGCGCCCGAGGAGAAATATACGAGTTTGCGATGGGAACTTCGGAATAGCTGGCGTCCGTCACGGCGTCCGAGTCCATAGACCATCTATTGCTGGAATTGTTGGAGTTCTGCCAGGTGTCGAACGCAACAGCACGGGCACGTTCTGCAGCAGCCGCGGCAGATGCGCGTTTGCCCGGACTCAGAGGGTTATCCGCAACATCACTAGCAGTAGAGCCGAACGAGTTCGGATTTCTCGACAGCGCTGGCCGCAGCTTCCGTGCTCCCGAGGAGACCGGACGATGCTGCTCTCCCTTCGCCTCGGCAGCTTCTGCAGCTGCCAGCGCAGGCAGGTTCACTTTGCTGTTGAAGCGGACTTTGGGTCTCTCCTGCTGCGGATTTGAGAGCGTCTCGTAGTTTCCTGCATTCCTACCTTTATCCTTCTCTGCGTCGCCATCTCCGACGGCGGCGAAATCCACAATAGCCGAGGGTGACAGATCGTCAAGCTCACGGGGAGGATCTGGGTCGTGTGGCTCCATAACTTGAACCAGCCCAGTGCTTAGATTCTGGATACGTTTTTGGGTGGTGGAAGTCTCTAAAATTATTAGAATTGTTACGGTACTACTGTATGAAGCCGACAGTGCGATTTATTATTTTATATTGTGAGTCTGGGTTCGAAGATCGTCACGAATTAAACACGAGCCATCAATACGGAACAAAGCGGTTAGCTACGTACGCACAGAGTCCGCACATGTACACGTTGGCGGGTATTTTATGGGGTCGGTCTTGACCTGGACAGGAATTGGACCCTGAGCGTTGTGGGTATTTGCAGATCACTATGTCCATGCTAGGAAAATCACGAACGAAGCTGTTGTTTATTTTATCAAAAATTTACTTAATTAGCGTAGCACGGGTAAACTTCTCCCTGCCGATGCGATCTCCACCGCTTACGCCAGGATTCTGTCATAACATTCCAGGAGAACCACGATTGCGCTGTCAACGGTACCCATGCGAGCCATGTCCTCGTCCGTTAGGTGAACCCCGGGAAAGGTAGCGTTAGATAACGTCATTACTGATTTATATTTATGTAATGTCTCAAACCGCATCTGTGAGGCTGAGTAGCCCCAAGAGGGCCTAAATTATGATTTTCGTTAATTTAATATCTGTGCGGAAATATGCGTATACTATCAACCTCTTCGCTAGGTAGTTTTTGGCTTTGAATTACATGAATACTGTAGATATTGACATATGTAAAGAAAGATTCACCGCGCCCATGCCCGTCTTGTCGGTTTCAGATTTCCGATCAGGTGATCGGACTTTATATAAGTACGTGTAACATCCCAGATCCGTGTGGATCTGGGTACCTTAAGCTACCTACAGTAGGCTAGTAGGCCTCGTCGTTTGAAGCGCGGCGCTTTCGCACCGGGAAGCTCGGACAAGTACCCATATAAAATGAAACATCCCTTGCCGGTAGCTGTCTCTTTGTTTACGTAAAAGAAAGATGGATTCCTAGCTTGAGTAACACATACCGAGACCAGCCACAAAATTCGAGTCATGTCACTACATAAGGCTGGTCAAAAGGCTAAGGATTCAGCCACCTACCTAGTGGCTAAGCTCTTGATAATCAGCGTCGGTTCTAAACTATAATATTGACAAGCCAAACGGAGAAAGAGCTGAAAACTAAGGAATAGAGGTTTCTTTAATAGTGCTAAACTTGTCAAATGAGACTGTTCAGCCATCATAAGTTTAAGACATATCGTCAAACCTAGGAGGTCAGTATTATTGAGAGACGCTGATTTATAACCTGCGAAGATCCAGGGGCTTCGTAAGGCTCCCGAGCAGCTATCCAAACCTTACTGTCTGTAGCAGATGATTCCATTCTAAGCATAGCTCCAAATAATACGTTCCCATTGCCCAGATTAAACACCAGGCTCTTTTCATTGCTAGATTTATCTAAGCGCCTTCAGATTAATACCATGTATTCAGTTGATTTGAATGCATTTTACTTGTTTTTTTTACTTCTATACATCACTGATTAAGTGATCTCCATGGGAAAGCTATTCCACCTGTGTTACTAGGTTCTTCCTTTAAGACGATGACTATTTATGATGATATTATATAAACTGAATAACTCGTTTGGGGGACTGACTTATCAAAAGGGGCATGCTTTGATCAGAAGAAGGATACATGAACACAATTCGCGTGATGCCATAACTCTTGACCTTCATAGCGGTAGGAACGCCTCCCCTTCAATTCTCTTTCCGACAAATCAATCACACGTAGCTGTACCACTACCTTCCTAGCTACCCCCTATAATCTTATTCAATATGTGTTCAATGCAACTCATTCTACTGACACGTCAGTGAATAGTCACTCCATATATTACAGTGCTTCGTATGGTGAAAAGTGTTCCACATATTAGTAGCCCATGCCCCCAGACAACAGCTCTTCGCACTTTCGGGGTCTACTTCATCGTCTTGTTCCAGCCTTTTCGCTGACTTTCTGGTATTTAAAAGCTATTATCTGAGCTTGCTCTGTATCAACGCCTGTTGAGCGAGCTCATGGAATAGCATTGTGAGCTTCCCTGCGGTAGAGTGACTGCCATCCACGATAAGATTAAGCGCATCTTCACACAGAGCAAGGGATTCTAGTAAAACCACGTCTTTTTCTTGATGAATTGAAGAAACAAACCGGCTAAAGGCATTGTGAGGTTGGTATTAGCTGCTTCTCTCTTTATCAAGCATAACGCGTTTAAGAGTATCATCGCATATATTAGCCGCCCACGAAAGTGTCCGATTCCAATGCTCGGATATAAATGGCAAATACGGAGACATTGTGATGCAGAGCCTTCTAATTTAAGGGATAGGGGTGAAAAATCTGAAAGCTGACATCCTAAGAGCGATTAATGCCGGACTATCTTGCAAGGCCATCGACGATCCATCGCCGCCGGTGAGAAACGAGTGTTGCCAAAACTCAAAGTCGCCTACGATATCGAAAGATAAACGGTGGAACTAGGTGGTGACATCGACTGGCCCTATAGCTGGAAAAATCATGTTGTCTATCAAAAGCCTATTGAAATGATTGACGCGCTTTTTTTTTTTTTTCTCGGCGACCTCTTGGTTAGTAGTGTTCTATATATAATTCTGCCTTGAGAGCACTTGCCAGAAGTTTGAAGATTCAGGCATTCGTCCCATTTCTTACTGTGAGCCACATATGCACGCTTTGTTCGGATCGAGTTCAAAAGTTGACATTGAAGAACAACGTCGTAAGCCGCTGCAGTCAAAGTCAGATTCAGCCAGGGGTCTAGGCTCATAGAGTCTCGATGGAGCCTAATAGATATTACTACCAACAGATCTTCTGGGTAAATTTATCTTACTGTAATCCGCTCTCACACGTATGGTGTTCTGAAAACCAGACTCCTTACGGAGTAGAATATTGCAACGCCGGAATCTCACCTACCAAGTCTCATACTCCAAAGGTGATAAATACCGTGCATTCTATTCTGTTCATGCTTTACAAAGACAGAAAGCAAGGATCCAGGAAAGGGCAGAAAGCGGACCCAGCACCATGGATACTTAACTTAGCATTGCCAATATATGCATCTCCTATCCAGGGGCCCTTTCACAACCAATGATAGATCAGAGTAGCTGCAACTTTACTTTGTGATTCTGCTCTCTGCAAAGCTACAATCAACTCATATACTTGCAGGCTGCACAGTGGGAAGTTCTGATAGCTTCGATGTCAGCAGTACTGTTCGCACTACGGTATGAAGTGGTAATGAATTCTCCCGTCCTTCCCAAGCATGGGCATCTGTGGAATTAGAAATGTTGCGAGCCTACACACCTTGTTGCTCTAAATATTTTAATACTATTCTCTCTCTTGTCTCGAAAATTAATTGTTTAACGATACACAATAATCCTCACCCCAACCTATCCCACAATATCAGATAAATATGCTGACA
Organism: Xylaria arbuscula; assembly: GCA_022385695.1. Classification (NCBI taxonomy): domain Eukaryota; kingdom Fungi; phylum Ascomycota; class Sordariomycetes; order Xylariales; family Xylariaceae; genus Xylaria; species Xylaria arbuscula. Next base: position 87,612 of record MU279402.1, read on the forward strand.
ACATGGCCCGCCTTGCTAGGTAAGCACAAGGGTACATCTTCTGGCAACTTGCTAGACTACTTGGGCGCGTGTCAAATGTTGACTACTGCATTCAAGGCTCGACCATTCGATATTTTCAGAGAAAATATCGGTTATCTCATCCATCCGCCAATAATAGCTGCTCTGCCGAAGGCTCCGGTCATTGCAGACGTCGCAACAGGAGCCGGTAGATTTCTTGTCCAGCTCCGTGCTCTCTATCCACATGGCACTTTTGAGGGATCCGATATCTCCAGCCCCCTTTTCCCCAGCTGCCGAGCTTCCCGATGATATCACGTTATCTATTCTGGATATAAAACAGCCAATCCTATAATCGCTACATGGGAAGTTCGTCGTCGTCCATGTCCGGATGTTAGTCGCTGGGATTCTACCCGAAGATTGGCAACCAGCAGTATTGAATCTCTCACGGATGCGGAAACTAGGAGGGTTTCTTCAATGGACTGAATGTGACTTCATTACATTGAAACATCTGCGCGGAAGTGTTGATTCCAGCGTTGAGCACGTACGCACACTTGACAGAACTTTTGGAACAGCCCTTCGTGAGAGGTTCTAACATAGTTGGAACCCTCTCCTAGGGCATATGGAAACATCAGGACTGGAGGTCTTCAGAGATATTGTGAGTTCAAAAGTCAACAGTGAATAGTGTATTGGCTTCTCTTTCATCAATGAGATAGATGGTAGAGAGGGGCCAACCGGGAGCAAAGACTCTAGAGGAATTTGATTTGCTCGAGGAGAATATGATTAAGGATATTCGATCTGGCGCGTATGTCAGATATTATAATATTCGCTACGTGTGACAGATATGATATTCATGTGATTTGTGGGCGCAAACCGTTGAATTAGCTCTCAGGTCTATCACATCAAGTGTAGCCCGGTCTAGGCATTTAGTCCTCATTCATTCAAGAAATATAGAGGGAAGTCGGTGGTATGAATACCGACGATACGTAGTTTCAAACTCAAGTATCCGAGGAGGGTCCAGAAGCTGTCCGAATGGCCAAGGACCTAATTGCCCCTATTATGTTGTTGTCAATTGAGACTATCTCCAAGTCCTCTACGCGTCTCGTTGTGATATATTCTCAGTACAGTAATTAATTTTGACTGCCAATCAGAATTTTTGTGGACGAATCAAGATACTCTATCTGCCATAAGCAAGAAACACAGCAGCTTGTTTGACATTTAATTGCAATGGAACAGCGCGCCTACTTGTACAGTGTCACTAGTTTCATCTAACATCCAGACTTTCTACTGAGCGAAAAAGAGCTTGGATTTGTGCTCAATAATAGTGAAAATTTACTATGAGAAACGAGACTCGTGCAGCTTGTTGGTATTGCTCATGTGCGGGGTTAGAATCCATTTCATAGCATTTAACCCTGCCTAGCACAATCTAAATAGGTAGCCTCCATTGAGCTCTTATCCTGATAGGTAGACTATAAACCTATACTTTCCAGAACGGTTAGGGTAAGGGAATCTTTTGATGAAACAGAGCAAATTGAATTGGAATCATTAGATAGGTATGAAACTTAAACAGAAGGATGTTTTCCAGCCATCGATTTTCCCCATGGTCATCGCCACTATGTGGCTATACCGTCTCCGCTTTTGCCACCCCCTATCCACCGCTACGGCACGCAACCCTAAAGACTATCGATATCGATCTCCTCCTTTCGTCGTCGTACTCTGATCTTTGCGTTCCTGTTGGAACTCAGGTCAAAGCCGTACCATGTTATCTTCGGTGAAGTACCAGGGCCTAATTCCAAGTCGTATTTGAGAATCAAGTGGCATAATGCAATTTTAACCTCATTTGCGGCGAAAAAACGACCAGGACAGGCATGAGTTCCATGCCCAAAGCCAAGAGAATTGACGCCAGTAGTCACAAATTGCGCACTGTTTTCTTTTCCCGGATCGCTACGCATATTGAGAAAGCGGTATCCATCGAACTTGTCAGGCTTTTCATATATGCCACCGTCGACTCGCGTCGTGTTGGCGATAGCGCATTTCGCGCCTTTGGGTATAATAGTGCCGTCGGACAAACGAATGTCTACAAGCGCAGCCCGGTGCATTGAAACTATGCAAATCAAATGTCAATATTGGTTCCAGTTAGTTATAGACCTGGAATAAGCACGTACTCATTTGTATAGGTTTCATTCGTTGCGTCTCCTTAAGGATACTGTCCATCAATTTCAGGTTATATAAACCTAATTTTGTCCATCCATGAATACGGAGCACTTCAACCACCTCGTCCCTCAGAGGCTGTATTAGCTCCGGATGCGCTAGAAGCTCTAAAATTGTTTGGGTCAAGAGATCACTGGTGGTATGGATAGCAGCGTTCGACATGGCAAGCTGGAATGTGGCTGGCTCGTATTTGAAATGTTTTGACTCTTCCTGCGCCCAGTCGATGGCATCGTCATAGACTGGGACTGGTCGACCTTCTTCCAGGGCTTTCCGCTTCTCTTCGAGCCTTTCCTTAATCAAGGGCTCAATCATGGAACGCGCTTGGGCGCTTTGGCGACGTAGAAGTTGGCATTCTGGCACGAACCAATGAACAAGAGGGCGGATGAATCTCGGATATAGACGCAGTTTATAAGCAGCACCAAATGCGGTCACGGGGTATTGCGAGGTAACCTTCAGCCACTCAGCGTCGCGGCAGAGCTTGTCGCCCAAGAACACTCGCGAGGATAGCCGGGCTACGAGTGAAAGATTCATGGATAGAAGGCCAAATTCATCCCATTCTGTAAAATGGTGTGAAAAGGATGAAGTTAATTGTTTGTAGGTATGGGACTAATCAACATACCTGAAGAGTCACCCAAGATACTACGTAGAGAGAAAGCAGTTTCCTTACTCAGTGGTCTTGTAATTTTATCTAAGAGGAGGTTAGTATACGAACTACAAGAAGTATAAGGCGAGCAAATGAACCTACTTAAGAACTTGGTCAATTGTTTCTTTGCTACTTGAACAAGAATTGAACTCGCCAAATCTGTATTGAAAGTCTCAAAGCCAGGAATCGAGCTATCACCGTGAAGGTCCTATCCAGTTATCAGCACTTGATATGATGTTGGGTAGACGAAGACATACTTGTTCCACCGCTTTCATGAAATCCAGACGTGGGTCATTCTTTATTTCCTCTGCAAATTTCGGAGGCAGTATAATGACGGGTCCCACGTCAGCGTATATAGTGTACGGACGGTCTGAGCCTTCCCTCGTGGTGTCATGGACTATCTCATAACTGCGCTTCAGAAAATCGACCTTGGTTGAGCCAATGAGGTTGAACGACTTCGGCGGGTTGATGGCTGGAGGATATTTTCGCGTGGAGTTTTTCCATGCTCCATAGACAAGAGCTACTACAATAAGCGCAATGAAAGACGCTGCATATTGCTTCTCCTGGGTAATAATGGAGGTATACGATTCTATCAGACTTGAGAGAGTTGGCATTTTGACTTAAAATCTGACCGTAAAGTCTATTTCTCTCAGGACGGAGGAGATACGAATAGCTAAAGGACAGCATTATAAATTTCTAGCGTGCTAGCTACTTGTATTGATACCGAAGTCAAGCATCCAGCGTGCCGGAGTTTAATTGCCGGCCGTCGGAGGTGCTCAAGAGCCCGGCCCTCTGTCTCGGTCCAGTTTTGGAAACAATTAGTAGCGCTCATGCTACAGATTTACTAGGTATTGCACATTCAGAAATGCATCTTTATTATGATACTGCACCTGATGTATCGTACAAGCCGGTATACACGATAGCATTGTTGATCACTCTATGAATCCGCGCCTCGCATATTGCATGTCTGCAGCATTCCGATATGCTTTGAAATAGATTTCTCTTCGATTTACGCAGTCTAAGGAGTTGCGGGTTTCGCTTCTACGAATGTCAGGGGCGGGGCGTTCTGCGAATCCCGCAAATTGCGGAAAGTCGGACTATGACGTGGTATGCTCCATCAACAAGGTAACAGGCACTTACCAAGAGTCCAATGACTGGGCGGAACACTAGGTCTAACGCGTCTTTCTTTTCTCCGTTCGTTTCTTTCTGTAACCCTGTGGGATTCTATGGCTGAAGCCGCGACTTTTTACAGCCAACAAGGCCAGAAGAAAGAGAAAACACAGAGAAATACGGAGGGGCCGCGGGGGTAGAACCGAGAACTCGGGGTGTACCAATCACGTGCGAGCATAACTACCGGTTGACTTCCTAATCCTAGTGGGCCCCATAAACTCCCGTCTTCGGCACGGCACGCTTGCCGAATCTAGGATCCTGCATTAGTCCACTACGGATAACGGTTGAGCCTAAGCTGTTAACCTCGGACCTGCTCGGATATCTTCAGCGCTATCAGATTAACATCACTTAAGAGGATGCACACGGAGCGTTCCGCTTTTGTTAAGTACCTCTTACCCAAGTGCCGTAGCAGTGCGGAATTCGGCGTTTTACGTAAGTAGCATCGACAACTTCAACGGTGAGGACGAGGTACTGGAGCGTATATTGCAGTTACTATGCCGAAGCATAAGCCATCTATGGTAGGTGCTATACATGAGTTGGTGACCAGGAATTTTCAAACATTCTATCGTTGCACTGCATCGTTATTCAGCATCACGATAGAACGAATGATGCTCACGGCTCTACGAAAACACTTCTCATAGTTTTCGACCTTGTTCGCTTCGCCCACGATTGAAAGCGCCACACTATCATATCAAGTTAGCAACGATTCTTGACTTGGCGGACACTAGGTATCACTTACTAGCTCTCCCGCACGCGGTTACTGACCCAGATGCAATCGCTCCCCATGACATACCCTGCGGCATCCACGAATTCCCCTTCGTTACGCACTTGATACAGATTTCCAGGGTATACCCTGTTGAACACCTCGTTAGTGAATAACGCCGGCAGCTTTGCGTCCATTCCAACAATTTTTGCCAGAGAATCAGACCATTTCCAGTTCGCTAGTTGTTCATCTGTATATTGAATCACTTCGGCGCTTTCCGCTGGAGGAGGTCCAAGCTTTGCTAGTAAACCTAGTAGGGCTTCGGTTCGCCGCAAGAAGCCTGATCCGTCCTGGGTGCGCTTTGTCGCAGCATCCCATTCCGATGCCGCGTTGGCTAAAAGTCGCCTTTTCTCAACGAGAGATACACTATCGTCAAGAGCTGCTTCACAGAACGTCACAACACTTTTTGAGACCGGTTGTCGTGGATCCGGTCGCCCACGGTGGAAATGCTGCAAAGATATCGGTTCCCAAGCGGCAGGGTTATATCCAAAGTGCATTCGCCCTGCAAGCTGGAGGGTGAAGTCGAGGCAGTTCTTCGACGAGAAGCCAGTACCGGTCGCTAGGCCCTGGCTTATTGCAGTGGTCTTGACGTAGCGGTAGCCCCGAGTCAAGGTGATCTGTCGATATCGTCTGCGGACTCTTTGCATATGATCATCCATTGCGGAAAAGGTTTGAACGGGAAATCTCTCAGGCACAGCTATAGGATGTTGAACAACCAGGCTAACTGATCGATGAGAGATAATAGCGTCATGAATAAACTCAGTCAAACGTAAAGGGGTTGTTCCATCAATCATAGTATGGTCGGAGATGTGGGCAGAGCGGCCGTTAGCATATACTACGAATTGCATCGTTTTATCGAACCATCTATTGAAACCATCGCCGGCAATGCCCTGAGCTACCATTTCTTCGTTCGTCTGAGGTGTACCTTGGTCCAGACAAACGACGAATGTTGCTTCTTCTATCGTCTTAAAATAGGTAACGTTGGTGTGGTATGATGCAATCATCTTCTCTCGATTCTGCGCGAATGTTAGCTGATGGCGAAATTGAGATGTAGCTCGAAACCTACTGCAGCCCATATGTCGCGAAAATCTGTTGTCAAAATGCCTATCCAAGAGTCCTCTCCCACGTCAGCGTCGAGGATTGCCTGGAACATCCCTGTGAATTGCTCCATCGACGAACCACCAGGCTTATCTTGTAATGGTATCTTAAAGACATGTCCTTTATGAAAGACTGCAATGTGCCTGCTCTCGGGATATGTTGTCATCTCGTCACATTGCGCACGTGGCCGGCGAACAGCGCTGAACATCCATTGCCAATAGTAGGAGCAGAGCGGCCGTGGACCAAGCCAGTCATTCCCGATCTCATTTCTTTCCATACCCAGCAGGAATTGAAAGGCCACGCTCGTCAGCAGCGCAGCGCGCTCCGCTTGCGAATGAGGATTCGAGCCATCGTGGTGCGTATGCATAAAAGCGTTCCACGGCGCAATAGGATGGCGAAAATGCAGGAAAACGCTGTTGGTGTGCGTGTCTGCTAGCCAACATTCAATGCTTGCATCGTTCGCTCGCTCGACTAAAGAGGCATAGGTTCGCGCCCCGACGCTGTTAGGTGCACAGAACTCGTCCATCGCCCTAACTATACTGTTACTTTCGGCGTCGTTGCGTGCAAACACTGATACTGTCTGCCAGTAACAATCCAGATAGTCCTCGAGTGAAAATAATGGGAGTCTCGGAGGAGGCGCGGCAACACAGCATTTGAAGTTTTGAAGGCCGTTAGTCCTGGTCCCTAAGTCATCCAATCTTTCAGTGTTGGTTTCATTAACCTTTCCTTTCGGCCTGCCTTCAGCGTTCACTATTCGGGAGCGGCCGGTGGTCATGGTGGCTAAAGCAATGACGCTGGATGCGCCGGAGATCTCTGCCGTCTGCACAAGGGAGTCGAAAGTTCGCAAAAGCCAGTTCTTCAACTCAATGGATACGAGTGAGTCAAATCCAATCTCTGAAAGGGGCTGGCTTTGAGATAGTTCTTCTATATCACAACCCAAAAATGAAGCACACTTGGCGATGACGGCTTCGGTGATAATAGCCTGAGCTTCTTCCACTGTCGAACAGTTATTGATACGATGAGCAATACCAGTGTTACTCGTGTTGCTTGCTACAGCTTCATTCTGAGCGACCGCAAGATGACTGAAGATGGTGTTTTTCAACGAGCTCACATCGCCTGCATCAAGAAATCCTTGCCTGGAAATACCCATGATTGCGTGCGATAACTTATCCTGCCGCGCCTTCGGGGTCATCGCGTACTCCACGCCGAGCAATAAGTCCTCCATTGTAATAGATATACTCTTGAGTCGATTGCTTTGTACTTCGGAAATTCCCGCGACAGCTCGGGAGCCCTCGACGGCACCTAGGCTCAGAGCGATATACGCAGTCCGGTTGGCGTTATCAACTTTTGCAGTGGCAAAGGCGTCCTGGAAAGCATTTGCTGCCGCGTAGTTTGATTGACTGCCATTACCAATAATTGTAGCCGAGGAGGAAAGCATGATGAAAAAATCGAGGTTAGGAGATGCGAAGACTTTGTCCAGATTTATTGTCCCATATACCTTCGGACCAATAGGAGCAGCGAATTCCTCACTTGTCATTTTCGCAAGAGGCCGATCACTCAGGACCATCCCGCAGTGTATTATACCCTTGACAAGCAGCTTGTTTTTTTGGCAATAATCAGCACACAGGAAAGTATCAAACTCTTTAGTAATATCACACCGAACGGTATGAATAGTGCAGTCAAATGAAACAACGCTGAGATCTATCTCCTTTACGAGTTCTGGCTCTGGCACGCGACGAGAAAGAAGCACGATATGTTTTGCTCCGCGTGACGCTAAGAGAATCGCGAGTCTCTTGCCAACATCTCCAAGGCCACCAACAATGATGTAGGTTGCGTGCGCCGGCAATTCGAATCGTGCTTTCTCCGGAAGAGTAGCCTTGACGGTCGATTGTTCAGGGGACTCCAAGACAACCTTGCCGGTATGCTTTCGGGCCGCAATCAGTCGGAAAGCATCTTCGATCTTACCGATAGGGTACGTGCTGATCGGATTAATGGGGCGAAGTTGACTCTTCTCAAGCATCTCAACAATGTTCTGGAGATGGGAGTATACAGTTTCGGACTGATCCTGGGCAACGGCGACGAGATCAACTGCAGCAAAAGTGATGCTACGGTCGAACGGATTGAGTCGAAGATGCCCACCTTTGTAGATGTCGCCTTTTCCAATCTCACAGAAGGTTCCCAGCTTTGCGACGCATTCGAAAGCGTCAGTGAGCATGTCGCCAGTCAATGAGTTCAATACTACATCTACTCCTCGCCCTTTCGTCATGCGAAGGATACCCTGTTTGAAGTCTAGCTTTCGGGATGAGAATATGTGACTAGCAGGAATACCATACGTGTCCATCACCAGCTGCTTCTTCGATTTCGAACCCAAAGTGACGAAGATGTCGCTTGCTCCAGCGTATTGGGCCAACTGAATCGCGGCTTGGCCGACGCCTCCCGCAGCTGCTGTGATGAAGACTGACTGTCCTTTTTTCAAGCGTGCGACTTCGAATAGACAATGATATGCAGTTGTATAAACGCATGGGATAGTAGCAGCAACGCTGAATGCCATTCCATCCGGAACCGTATGAGCGAGGTTGCCGTTGAGGCGAGCGCTGCTAGCAAATGGTTTAGCAAAAAAGCCCATGACATGATCGCCTACGACGTATCTGCTCGCCATCTCTCGTCCAACTGTAGTGACGATACCGCTCATTTCTCCGACCATGGTGATAGATGGAGGCATTTGACCAAGAGAAACGAAAACGTCCTTGAAGTTAATACCGTGAGCTCGTGTGGACACCTGGATTTCCCACGGGTCTAGATTATGAGACAACGGGTTATCATTAAACCGGATGCTATTGAGAAGACCAGGAGTCTCTACTTCCAACTGCAGCGGCCGATCTGGGTCGTGGTAGTGTACTTCGGCGAGATTGTCTGCAGCTCCGAAGCGACTCCTGATACCCCCGAGGAACTTCTGATTAATCTGTAGGCGGGGAATCATGATATGTCCATTGCGATATATGTATTCGTGTTCCTGTGGAACATCCGACTGACCAAGGTTCTTGTCGAAAATAATCTTCAAGAGATGCTTGCAAATGTCACTAGCGCTCGTGATGGTGAGTTGATCGTCTATCTCGAAGATAGTCAGTGTTGTGGTTCCTTCGTTCTCTCGACGAACGACTCGGGACGCTCCCTGGATCATTGATCTCATTGATGCCGCTATGGGAGAACGTGTCTCTTGAAGCGCAACCCAAATGATATTGACATTTGCGTTGAGCAGCTTCTTCAGCCGGGCGAAGGTTTGGGGCTCTCGGTTCAAAAGCAAAGGGCTTTCCGCGTTATCCAGCACGATATATGTCTCGTTTGTATTGATGGTGGTATACTCGAGGGTATTACAGGACCAAGTCCAATGCTGGTGATTTGAATATGAAGCTCCCATTAGCCCTGAGGAGATGGCTCGCGAAGATAAAGACTCGGATTCTCGGACAAGATGCACATATCTAGATATTGCACTGTTCGGACTGGAATTGAACGCCTTGGTTGTAACTAGTATGAATGACGTCTCCTGCTTTAGCATCGAAACATCGATGCGGATATCTACTCCAGTAAATGACCGCTGATGGAGCATGTTTTCCAATTGTTCTGCTGACGGATCCGAGCCCGTTGTCCTGACGATAATGAATTTCCCGCCATTTCTCAAAAGTGTGTCGACATTATTTAGTGACATTTTCACAGTTAAAGGGTCGTTGAGGATATCCGCAGATATGATGACAACGTCATATCTTTTCTGAAGTTGGTCGGAAGGGAGATGTTTCGTGACGTCGAGCTGCCTGAAAGTGACGCGTTTGCGCCAAGGTTCTAGAGCTTTAACTGCCTGCGTCGAAGTGCTTGCGAAATCATAACAGTCAGGCCAGCAATCACTGTCTTCCCTCATTATTGTAGAGAGGAATGGCAGTGTAACGATCTCTGTTGTACAACCTGGATTATATGAGTTTTAATTTAAGAGGATAAATGATTCTAGAAAACTTACTTATTTCCAGTAGCTTCATCCGCGGATGCTTGAATGCCACCATATTCAAGTATTCTGTTAGTCTATTTTGAATAGTTATTAGCTCATCCCGTCGATCAGTAATGGGAAAGTTCTCAGAGCAAAGATAGTCGACGTCTGGTTGGTGCACAAGGGAATAGATCTTCTTGGTCGTGAAATGCCCTTCACAATGACTCTCCGAGAAGACACTGAACGCTCGGTATGTAAAGTAAGCGGTCAATACAGGCTCCATATGACCGTCTAAGCTTTTTTGGAAAACCATCAACCGAGACTTGACCGCACGTGTACCTTGTGGTTGCTGCGTTGTTGCAAGACACAATTTAGCCCCAGCTACTTTGGTGAGGTCCGTAGAGATGATCATCTCATTAATCTCACCAACAACAATTGAAGCATCATGACAAGGTATTTTAGCAAGGAAAGCCCCTATGTGGCAAAACGAGTCGAGCAAAGTGGGATGAACGAGGTGAGGCTGCATATGGTGCCCAGGCAATAGCTTCGCATACTCAGGTATGGTGAGTGAGCACCACCCTTGATTTTTCCCGGTATACATGTTGTCAAGGAGTGAAAAGGATTTACCGTATTCATTTCCGGATGCTGCGAGTTGTCTGTAGAACGTGTCTCGGTCTATCTCTTGTTCAGACTGTGACATGACAGATTGAAGACTCCCAATTTGTTCCTCAGCTTGTAGTTCTGCCTCGCGACTTTCTTCGATCTCGTCCTTTCCAACTCGGGTCTCAACTGTAATGAGTCCATTACAATTCGCATGCCACCGCTGGCTTGCTTGGTCGAACGAGAAGATTTTGAATTCATGCCATCTTAGTCCCACTTTGCTCGGGCTTATAGTTAGTTGAAGCTCGACTTCAGCATCAAGCTCCTCGAGCGATAGTGATATAGCTTGCGAAATCATCATGTTGCGAATCATAACGTTTTCCATTTCATCTTTCGACTGTTGAATCTCACGCAATTGCTTCATAGCTTCCACAACCATGCCAACAAAGCCCGAAGCCGGAAATACGGCATTTCCATCTATAGCGTGGTCCTTAAGCCATGGTAGCGCATCGAGGTTCAGGACGTGCCGCCATCGTGGCTCGTACCAACTACTTGCAGGGTCTAAAATACCACACAAATCGTTGTAAGGAAATTTCCGGAAACGGTGCGCGGCACTGACTCGCGATTCGGCCCAATGTGAAGATTCGTCGAATGCATAACCAGGCAAATCTGAAACAACCTGAGGCCTATGACACTTCAACTGTGGCTTAAGGTTCGCAATAGACTTTAAATTCAAAGTGTGTCCCAGCTCAAGAAGCTGCCCGATCATTGATAAAAACGATTTGCAGGCGTCTGTTTTCCTGTTCAATGCTGACAGGTATGTATGTTTGAAGCCAATTTCTGCTAGTGTCTGTTTCGTAGGCCCTGCAAGTGCGCCTGTAGGACCTATTTCGAGAAGAGTAAACTGTACATTTCCGCCAGTTAAGGAATTCGCTAATTCCCTGGAAACGAGATGTAGACCGGAAACAAATTGAACCTTGGAGACCAGATTTCGGACCCAATAATCGCCTGTAAACCCATCTCGTTTTGAATATCCTGTGACAGTAGAGCAAAATGAGACATTGCTTTCGGTGCTACCAGTCTGGATATCGCCAAGTGATGCCAGATAATCATCGGCTACAACCTGCATGTGATGAGAATGATATGCAGTATCGACTCTTAGCCTTCTAGAGAAAATTGACTCGGTATCAAGTATCCACTTCAGTTGTTCTAGGGCTTCTGAGTCTCCTGATATAGTCGTACTTTGAGGACTATTAACGCATGCGACACAAAGATCTCCGCCTTTGATTTGCTGGATATATGGCTGAACGTCATCCTCACCCAGGCCGACAGCGAGCATAGATCCCTCCCGAGGGTTTCGGCGTTTCGCTACCCCTGAATATATACCACGTCGATAAGCCCTATCAATCTGTTAGGCCCGGCTCAATAAAAGGAATCCGGGGGACCTTACGCCTCCACAGCAGACTTATGTGCCAGAGCCCCAGCAGCATAGGCAGCTGCTATTTCTCCTGAACTATGGCCAATAACACACGTTGGATGTATCTGCAGGCTTGATAACAGATCAACCAAAGCGATTTGCAATGCGGTCGTTGCTGGTTGAGCCACTTCAGCTTCATTGAGCCTTGAAGACTGAATATCTGTGAAAATCTCATTCTCCAGGTTCCAGTCACAGCCCATTCCCAAGAGAATTCGGCTTGAACTCGAGATAGACCGTTTAAACGCCGAAAACTGCATCAATTCCTTTCCCATGCCAATCCACTGAGCTCCTTGCCCGGTGAATATGAACGCGAGACGAGTATGTGGTAATGCCTTTGTTGCGCGGAAACTACACAGCTTGTCACACAAGTCTTGAAAGTTGGATGCTACTATGGTGTGGCGCCAGGGCAAGAGCGACCTGCGAGTTAGAAGCGTGTAGGAGATGTCAGCGAGTTTGATCTCAGGCGGGCTGTGTTTCGACATCCAGGTGGATAATTTAGTTGCATATGTCCTCAGTGATGTCTCCGTGTTCGCGTTCAGAACAAATAAACGCCAAGGCGGATTTTGGTCAAGTCCCCCATTGGCTCCATTTGTACAATTCAGTTGACTTGAAGTTGTTCCGTTTACCTTATTACGACACTCGGAGGGGCTCCTCTGAATAGAGCATGCCTCCGGGATCGGCCAATTCGAGGTCTGAAGGAATGAAGATAGTGATTCAACAATAACATGTGAATTGGTCCCTGCACTCAACTGTAAGGCGACACATTTCAGTTGTGTTGATGGTGATGTGAGAACTTACCTCCATACCCAAAGCTATTGACCGATGCTCTGCAAGGTCCAGGTGGCAAGCGGCAAAGTTGGGTGGTAACCTGAAGCTGTCAGTGAGAATTACAAAGAACCGTTGATAAGACGAGCTGCATACCCTGATACGTCTCTCCTCAAGATTCAAAGTTGCTTTAGGTTTAATAAAATGTAGTTGTGGAGGAATCAGTTTTAAGTTCAACACATTAATGCATTTAACCAAGCCAGCAAGTCCCGCTACTGCCTCAAGATGTCCTATATTGGCCTTGATAGAACCAACGATGAGGTCGCTCTGCCTTTCCTTCGCCTCGCAGAATACTTCATAGATCGAAGATATCTCATTCGTATCACCTATTAGTGATTTTCAGCTGAAAAGATCGTGGAAATTTTGTGTGGGGGGAGTCTCGAGTCATACCAGCCACTGTTCCCTATTTTGCATGAGTAAGTGACCCTTGTTTAATTCATTGGACGTTACTCACTGTTCCATGGGCCTCAACATATGGTGTTTCACCTGGATATAACCCCACTTGACTATATACAGATCGCATTAAGTCTCTTTGAGCTTCACGGCTTGGGGACATGATGCTACCTTCCGATCTACCATCTTGGTTAAGTCCAGAATTCACAATTACCGTCTGGATTGGGTCGCCATCGGCAAGTGCCTCATCAAGACGCTTTAATATCAAGGTTGCGATGCCTTCGCCCCGGCCATACCCATTTCCACGCGAGTCAAATGCGTAGCAGTGTCCGTCAGCGTTGAGCATTCTAGATGAGATCAGCTAATCATAGTCCAACATAGACAAGTTAGATGCGATGTACCCAATGGTAGACATATTTGTCGATTGATCCGGATCAAGCAGAAGCTGCGCTCCGCCAACAATAGCCATGTTGGACTCACCAAGTCGCAGACTTTGACAAGCCTGATGAAGTGCAACAAGGCCACCAGACTATGGAATATCCAACGTTACGTCAGTTTGAGGAGCTACTTTGATAACAGTAGCCGAAGGACTCAACATACACAGCCGGTATCCAGGGTGACAGAGGGCCCCTTGAGGTCGAAAAAGTAGGATAGCCGATTGGCCAAAATCGCTGGCCCAACGCTGGTGGTGTGAAATCCAGATAATACTTGCGTATCCCTAAAGCCCATGCGCTCGAAGTCGTACGTAAAGGTGCTCACATAAACAGAGGTTTTGGTTCCCCGGATTTTCTCCGTCGGAATCCCGGCATTCTCAAGAGCCTCGTACGTAGTCTGGAGTAGTATCCGTTGCTTTGGATCAATCGTGGCAGCTTCCTGACGGGATATTTGGAAGAAACGAGCATCAAAATTGGAAATGTCTTGTTGTAAAAAGTATCCATATTTCGACGGTATCCCGCCCTTGGTATTCTGTTGAGTCCCATGGAACCCGTCGCGATTCCACCTGTCGTGGGGGACAGGCACGAAACCTGAGCCTCCGTTGTTGAGGAAGTGTTCGAGATCCTCTAGGTTGTTGACACCTCCGGGTAGGCGAAAACCAATACCGACAACAGCAATGGGGCTCGGTTGGTTCATAGCTTCACGCCCTTGAATGATATCAGACGTCGAAGAATTCTGGGTCAAGTTGAAAATCTAGAGTGTCTTTACTTGCATAGCTGTATACGTGAAGGAGCAAATGGATGACTTCAGTTACATCTATACCCTTACTGGTGTCTTGGTCTATATTTACAAGTATCTAGTAACTAATAGATCGACAAAGATACCCCGAGGAAAAGCATGATACCAACTAAACAGTAGACATGGATCTGACGAGTTTCAGAGCTCTTTGGGTCGAGACCCACAACAGATAATAGTACTATCCAAATTTGTGATGTTTCATTCAGCCCACACTGCATGTGCGAATTATCGAATTACTACGAGCTGCAAAAGACATGGGTGAAGGGATACATCACCCATTCAGGCACTCCACCTTGCGTGCATACCTTACATTAGAATGAGACCATGTCTTATCGTAGATGCGTGATGGTGGCGAAGACTTACGAATCGGAACACAAGGCTGAGTCTTATTATACACATTACTTGGGCACTTCCACGTTCGTGTTGCATAGTAATATGAAATTCATGTTCAGCCGAAAAAGTGTTGATGATAAGCTTAAAGCCCAAAAGAGTCATCGCCGACAAAATAAATGCTATTTGCGCTCAACAACTATCCGCCTCGTTAGCTCAGCGTCATTTTGTGTGCCTGTTTTAGTGATACATTGTATTAATTCTCGCTTATTTAACCAAGAGAGGTCCAATCCCTGGTATCCCTTAGCTACAGTGCGAATTGTACGGAGCCCAGAAGTCACTGCTAGACCCGGCTGAATGGTCAACTCCGAAGCCACTGGTCTTATCGGGCGTGAGCTGAGAAATAACCCCCTACCAGCTCAGATACATTTTTATCAATTAATCAAGCCATATACTACTAATCAGCAATGGGTGAGATCCTCGTGCAATATGTAATTTATTATCATTCGACTTAACCGTTCTCGCACCATAACCGTCCTGTAAAATAGTGTGGAATGTGTACTCATGACTATAATGCTTCCGATTTTCATATACACCAAGGTACCTCCCACAATGTAATCTAATCGCTACGAGCTGCACTACTTACGTCAATTTCGGATTGTGTCTCAAATCTACGGCTTTCGTTACTTTTCAATTCTAATCGACAATGGTAGTTATTGCCGTGACAGAACCCTCTTCGAGAATGCTTTCGTCAGAAGTCTATTGGCGAGAAGCATTAGCCGGCTGCGAGCATACACCACACCCTGCTCTCCCGTCGTTCGTGGATTACCCACGAGCAACCCAGGAGTTACAATACCGGCGTCATGATCTCAACGGTTTTTCGACGGGTGTCACCACCACTACGTTGGCTTATGCAGCATGGGCAATGATTACTGGCTGCATGACTGATTCAAAAGACGTTGTCTTTGGTATCACATCGTCTGAAGGAGATGGAACTATTCCTTTTCGCATCCGATTGCGAAGTGATCAAAGTATCGAAGAATACCTGAAGACGATACACCATCAGGCAACCGAGATGACCTTGTTCGGGTCAATAGGACTCAATGGAATAGCAAAAGTATCTTCCGACTGCCGACATGCTTGCTTATTCCAAACAGTTCTTGATACCACAGGTCAGCCGAACAATTGTAGCCAGCTGCAACGATTCAACAACTACGGCCTCGCCATTCAGGTTCAGGTAGACGGTACTTGTGTGGACTTCAAGGCTTCTCTGGACCCTAGAATGGTTGAACCCCAGCTTGGTTATAAGCTTCTCTATCGTCTAGGATATGTTATGGAGCAGCTTAGCTATGCAAAGACCGGAGCAGTCGTAGCCGATATTGCCATGGTTCCGCCACTAGAGCTAAGCTTGATCCAAGAATGGAACAGTATCATTCCGCCAGTCGTTCAGAACCGCATCCATGACGTGATCAAAGATCAAACGTCAGTCAGGCCAGATGCGCAGGCAGTATGTGCTTGGGATGGAGAGTTTACATACCAGAAACTGGATGACCTTTCTACGAATGTGGCACGTCGTCTTGCTGAGGCAGGACTCGGCCCGGAGAGTGTTGTGCCACTGTGTTTCGAGAAATCAAAGTGGACCGTCGTGGCAATGCTCTCAGTCCTCAAGGCCGGCGGAGCATTCATTTTACTTGACGCAAGCCTGCCAGCAGCTCGTATTCAAAACATTTGTAGGCAGGTTGGGGCAACAACTTGTATAACATCTGTTTCTTGCGAGGCTCTTCTGTCTCCTTTCATACGTCGCGCGATAGTTCTTTGCGAACAAACCACTGAATACCAGATATTGAACAACGCGGCGATTCGTTCACAAACTACAAAGGCGCACCCACGAAATGCTGCATACATTATTTTCACATCAGGCAGCACTGGGGAACCAAAGGGCTGTGTCATTGAACACCAAGCATACTGCTCAGCTGCATTTGGACACGGAGATATTCTTGGCATGAACTCCGAGACACGCGCTTTGCAATTTGGCTCGTACAATTTTGCCGGGGCCATTATGGAAACATTAATGACCTTAATGTATGGAGGATGTGTCTGTATTCCATCTGATGGGGATCGCACCACTGCTTTAGCTCAAGCCACCTGCAAACTAAACGCCAACTGGGCATTTTTGACATCAACGGTGTTAGCCCTGATCAGCCCAGAGGATGTCCCATCTCTACGCACGATATGTGTTGGAGGTGAGCCTATTCGAAATTCACAGATTCGGGAATGGGCCACCAAAGTTCAGCTGCGGCAGACTTACGGCAGTGCGGAAACGGCGGCTGTTGTCGCGTCTGAGAAACTCGGTCCATTATCTACATTTACCAGTGTCGGCAAGCCTACTACCGCTAGATGCTGGCTGACGCATCCTGATGATGTCGATCGGCTTGTGCCAATAGGCGCTCCTGGTGAGGTTGTTTTTGAAGGGCCAGTAATAGGACGCGAGTATATCGGCAACCAAGAGAAGTCATCCAAAACTTTCATTACCGCACCCAGCTGGAGAGCAGACTTTGGGATCCAAGCTCCGAACTCTCGATTTTATCGGACAGGGGATATCGCAGTCTATAGAAACGATGGATCTCTCGAGCTCCAGGGACGAAAGGATACACAAGTTAAAATAAGAGGCCAGCGTGTTGAACTCGGCGAGATCGAACATCAGGCCAGATTAGCCTCTCCAGGAATAAAGGAAGTTGCAGTGGATATAGCTGTTGTTGATGATTCACGTCCACTCCTAATCGGCTTCCTAGTAATGGCCTCTACTAGAGATCCGGCAAGAGATAGTAGGATTTGTGCTGGAACATCAGAAGACATTATACAGATTGTTCGCAGTCGTCTTGGAAATACACTTCCACATTACATGGTCCCATCTATATTTCTAGCGCTTCCTGCCTTTCCACTTACAATCTCCGGCAAGCTAGATCGGAAGCGGCTGCGAGAACTGGGTTCAAAACTGGCCGCACAAGAACTACGACAATCGCGTTCGGCGACAGAGAAACAGCTACTACAGCCATCAACGGAGACTGAAACCCGGTTACAACAAATATGGTCAAGAGTGTTGAAAGCGGAACGGGATGCTGTTGGAATCAACACCAGTTTTTTTCAATTAGGTGGTGACTCAGTTGCCGCCATGAAAGTTGTAGGAGAAGCTCGAAAGCTAGGCATGCACTTAATTATGGCCGACATTCTCCGAAATGACACAATTGCAAGTTTGGCCCATCAGCAGTCGCTACGCGCTAAAGCGAATCTCGAACAGCACGAGAATGATATTTCTGCTGAGCCTTCTTCGGTGTCTATTTCCGAAGGAATTAATTTTAGTGACGCTAAAATTCGGCGCAATGACGTCGAAGCCATCTATCCTTTGACAGGCGTGCAGGAACTTCTTGTAGCAACTGCTACTACCACTGGGGTATTGGCTGATTATTTCGTCCTCGATGTTGATCCAGATCTGGATTTGTTGAAATTGGAGAATGGGTGCAAAAAGGCATTTCAACGTTTTCCAGTCTTGCGCGCATGCTGGCCACGACTACAAGAAAGATACTGGCAAATTGTCCTACGTAAAGTTGAGCAACAGTTCTGCATAATCAACTTTTCTGGGGACGTGGTAGAGTTCTGCCAGAGCTTTTGCATAAACGACTCAAAGAGCCTTTCGCCCGCTCATCCCACTGCTGCGTGGTTTTTACTCAAACATGAGAACGGAGGTATCAAGTTGCTTCTTCGAATGTCTCACGCCCAATATGACGCCTTTAGTCTGCCACATATTTTTCAATATGTTTTTGACAACTACCAAGAGAAAGATATCCAATTTCAGCCAACTTTCTCGACCTTTCTGTCTCATGCTTCCCGTCAACGCTCCCGATCGATTCAGTACTGGCGCCAGGTATTGAAGGGATCTCGTCTCACCCGAATCGTGCCTTATATCCTTCCACCCGTAGAGACTCGTGCGTCTAAGGTTGGGCTTGTGGCAACGCAAACCGAGGTACACCTGCCATGGCGTCCCAAGAGAATTACTCTCGCAACGCTTGCACGGACTGCCTGGGCTGTTCTCCTATCAACGATGACTGGCGCCACGGATGTCGTGTTTGGCCAAGTGGTCGCTGGCCGTAACTCGGAGATTCCACAGATCGAGAAGATTGTGGGATGCTGTCTCAATATCGTGCCTGAGCGGGTCAACTTATCATCGCCTAGGACTGTGGGCGAGTTACTACGTGTCAACCAAGAGCAGTTTCTGAAGATGGAAGATGCAGATACACTGGATTACAGAGATATCTTTAAATGCTGCACTGATTGGCCATCTGAGGAGGGCTTCGACTCTATGCCCGGCCGTTGATGTGCACAAGTTTGCAGCGAGTTCCCATTGTCATGAGGCTCTGCCCGCTGGGTTAAATACAGCTAGCCAGCAAACTCCACTGTGGGGAGACATGCGGGACCTTGTCCTGTCTTTCGTGCGCTAGCACTAATTCTTTTCCTAGAGCTATGGTTGAGGGACCTACGCTAGAGACGATTGAGTTGGGGTTAATGGGGGCCGGCGGGTATTTTAAGTTGGCCGAGTATATGGTATGCATCGAGCTCTGTTGTTGATTGAAAGATTTCCTATTTTTACTAGAGCTAATTGTTTTTACAGTATGTGAACTTTTGATTTCGGAGCATAGTTATTGCGACTTGTAGAATTTTGGAAAGCATGTAACAAGAAACCAAACTAATGCGGTATTATGTGCTAGGGGCCAGCAGCCTTAGCTCGCCATTTTCCGGAGATTTGCGGCCTTAACTAATGCGAACTTGTTGTACTTTTAAGCTGAGATCACGGAGCTTGAAGGTCAGTTGCAAAACGTTCAAACAAAAAACAACGAGTCAAACAGCAATTCTTAACAGAAGTATTTCTATTTATAGATAAAATTGTCTGAGTTGGCTTATTTCGACCCAGACAGCCTAAAACGAGAACTGTATGAACTGATTATTAAACTTTGCAAACTTATGGCGCAGTACCGTATGTTTTAATTTGTTAGCTTGCACTGATTTTTTTGATTTGCTTATGCTAATATACGTTTACTGATTATATAATCGTTTTTTAGATTAAGCACTTTTTTATTAAAAGGAGGCACTTGCGCTTTGCACACTGTATATAAAGATTTTTGAAGATTTGCGCGCATAGATAAAACGTTTGAATATGGGCTTCGTTTATATCTTTAGCGAGGACTGCCGAACATGGATTAACTATTACTTAACTGACTTGGTTATGTTTGAGAACTTAATGATAGACCGTTTTACTTTGTTAGTAATGTATATTATCGTTGATATTTATCACCGTTTTATTAGGAGATATATTTACGTATGAATGACCTTTTCATAGGAGGCTGTTTTTTTTTGTGTTGTATTTAGTTCTTTACTAGTTTTGTTGGGAGTGGCTCTGGTTAACCGACGACGAAACAGCAAGAGAGGCAGGCGACAATTTTTCCGCTAAACTACCAAGACCACCGCTATACAGTAACATATACCCATAAGTCAATCGTCCGGTTCACTCAAGCCTTCACCGTATTGATTGCTTGTTCGCTGCCGATCGCCGCCATTGTCGTCTTGTACTTCGTGCACGAAATGCCTACACGGCTCGGTATTATTGCAGTCTTAACAGGTCTCTTCTCGACGTCAATGAGCATGCTTATTCTTCATCACCGCGACGTTGATGCTGAGCCTGAAGTACAAACCCCGAGGGGTATTTCCCGTATAGGGACATTGGCAATTCCACTGGTCCCACCTTTTATTTTCATTGTCTCTGTCTCCAAGGGTGACAAAATAGGAATTGAACTTTTTGGTAACACCCATATGTTGACACAGGAAACCGCGCAGACGCTTGTACATAACCTTGGGCGCATTATCGACAAGCTGAGCGCTGGGATTGACACGTCCGTGTCGACATTGATGAACAATACGAGCTATGTGTTTTGATATAATTTTATCCCAACTTCTGTTTTCTCGGACATTTGGTAGCGACTGCATGACTGGCATGGGTTTCAACTCGGTAGCTTAGGGCAAATCCAATGATTATTTATAAATATTGCGAGAAAATATCTCATATTTTCAAGACATACCTAACCCCGCGAAATACGGCACCGTGCCAAGTAAACACGCTGCTTTTTCATGTTTTATCATCATTACCTGTCTCTTTTACTCATACCTCTACACGTAGACTGCAACGCCAGCGATAAGGAAAGCTTTAGTCACAGGCTGGCAATGTTGTTCACTCCAATCCGGGTACAGTACGGATATAGAGAATTGCCTTCTGGAAGATCTCAGTGCGATAGTTGTCTCGGATATTCCCTGATCAGTGTATCAACCTGAATAGTGATCGCCGTTTTACAGTCATCTGGACACTCTATCGGGCACGCATCACGCTGCGATTGCTGCGCTAGTGACTTAGCATTGCCTCAGCCTGTAAGCCACGCCTGATTCCCATTGGTCTCCAATTCTTGGTAGCTGTCCCTATCATCCTACCTACTGTATTGTATGTGCCTATGAGATTGAATCCTTCAATTTGGAGAACAAGATTTCTCTGCTCTGCAGATCGGCAACCAGTTCGAAAACAAGATCTTGATCCTTGGGGTTTCAAGGTTTGGTATTTTAGAGATTATTATTAAGAAGTAATCTAGAAATAGGTGATGAGCTAGCTTGCTTAGCAAATCACCCAGGTACCAGTTATCTTAAGGACGAGCTACCTAATACTAGTGTTATGCATGCCAGGGTCCAGAATCAATTAGTGAATCAGCATCTACGCTAGAGTAGCATTCTAGACTATGAAGTGTTGACTTGGGTCTTCCGAACTGGACTCAAGAGCCAAGGTAAATCTCGAGATACTTGCACTGACAGTGCGACTTCTGGATGTAGGTGATCCCTGTGATCCCTAAACAGATCCCCGAAGCAGGGTACGTAGTCCGAGAGAGGACACGCTAACCTCTTCCATTCACGAGAGGATGTAGGCTTGGAAGTATCCAGCTGAATTCCCTGTGTAGACATATTACAGCACGACACCATGAGAAAGCTGTTGTTTATTAGTATATTGTGATGAAGCCCATAACAGGATTCTACGCAAGCCTACTAAAGACGCCGTGATTGAGCTTCAACCAAGTCCCTGCGTATAGGAGAAGGCAACAGCATGTAGGAAATATTTCAAAGCCACTATTAAGTACTTACTATCATTCTGTGACGCTTATTAGGTGCCTCTCGGATACTTTCACTGTCCATCAATACAACTCTTTGCTTAAGCACTGCCTAAAATAATATGCGGAGAATCGTGCTCGGTAACCTGGCCAAAGTGCCCGAATCTTTACGCGAATCTATAGCGCGGTCGAAAGCAGATTATCGCAGACTTGGATATTCGGGGTTGAGAGTTTCTAATCCTATTCTAGGAGCACTGAGCCTGGGAAGCTCGCGCTGGCTGCCCTGGGTTTTAGATGAGGAGAAGGTAAGCAGCTCGAAAGTAATTAGCAGTGACAGTCACTCCGCTGCTACAAGCACATCATCATGCGCTTTCACTCATCTTCTCCAGGCCCTTGGGATCCTGAAAGTAGCCTACGAGAACGGGATAAACACAGTGAGCCGGCCTTATTACTACGTTTTCTCTTTGTCAATAGGAATCTCACATATTCACAGTGGGACACAGCAAATGTCTACTCCAATGGTGAGTCCGAAAGGATTATAGGGAAAGCTCTACAGAAGTACAAAATCCCTCGCCAAAAGGTCGTTATTATGACGAAGTGTTTTCGCGTCTCATGCGACTCCGAGAATTACAGCCTCGATTCAACAGTGACGATGCATCATGAAATCGCGGATCTGAGCAAAGACTACGTCAATCAGTGGGGTACGTACATAGAAGAATGTCCCTTCGTCATGTATGAATGAATTAGTGATGCTTAGCTTTAGAGTAGGCCTTTCACGCAAGGCGATTTTCAGCGCCGTGGAGGGATCGCTGGAGCGTATGAACACAAGCTATATCGACGTTCTTCAGATACATCGCTTCGACCCAACTGTCTCACCCGAAGAGACAATGCGTGCGTTGGATGATTTAGTGAGGACGGGCATGGTCCGTTATATTGGTGCTAGCTCTATGTGGACATATCAACTTGCTACGATGCAGCACATCGCCGAAAAATACGGGTTGACAAAATTTATTTCTATGCAGAACCATTACAACTTGATATATCGAGAGGAAGAGCGTGAGATGATTCCATATTGTAAGCTGACAGGCGTCGGCCTTATACCGGTATTTATACCTTCACAATCCATTCTCAAATTACGAACTCGACGCTCTGAGCTAATGATTTCTGCCCCTCCTCAGTGGGCTCCGTTGGCCTCAGGTAGACTAGGGCGCGATCCATCAAGATTAACAACAGACTCGAAGCGAGCTGGGAGTGGCAAAAGTGGTTCAATGTACGACACAGATGGTGATGACAATTCAGATAAAATCATTGCGCGAGTGAAAGATATTGCGGTTAAACGAGGGTGGCCAATGAGCCATGTAGCTCTCGCTTGGCTCAACCGGCGGGTAACTGCTCCAATACTCGGCTTCAGCTCCGAAGACCGTATCTTTGAGGCACTATCAGCACGGGGCAAGGTGCTGTCGGACGAGGAAGATGTCTACTTGGAGGAATTATATCGCCCAAGGACTATTCAGGGCCACCATTGACCAACGCGCTCAATGTGTACCAAGAATTTAGGATATCGGTTGATCGGAGACTCAATTAGAGGCCCACATACTCTGGGCTATACATACCTATGTCATCTGAGCCTAGCATTCAGCATCTTACGATCGGGCTCGAAGCTCTAGGGAACGTTTGTGTTATGGCACCTCGTGCTTTGTGGAAAGAGATATAGCAGCCAGATGAAAAGAGTTCGGCTATCGGTGCCGAGAATAGTTAGACCAATGAAGCTTCTGTGCCAGACACCGACGGAAAGGGCGGTCTATTTGCCGGTGCAATATCACCACAAACTCATCTAATCCAACGCCGCCCCCTACGTGCCAGGCAGCTGGCTCACAAATACGAGATGATTTTCTCTCCTCTGTAGATCTACTGGTGCTTCGCGGGCAAATTCTGTGAGATTAATACGACTCGAGATGTAAGGTGTACAAGGGATCATTACTTAGGGACTTATGTTAAAGGATTAGTCATATACAAAGAGGTTTCGCATTAGTCTTCTCTTTGTTTCGTTATTTGAAGGTCTCTACGTAAGATAGCGGGGGAGACCTAATTATGTGTTATGATATAAAGGCGCCGACGAGTATTGACTACATTCGAAATCAGTCAGCATCTGCATTTAATTTCC
The DNA here is from genome assembly GCA_022385695.1 of Xylaria arbuscula. Classification (NCBI taxonomy): domain Eukaryota; kingdom Fungi; phylum Ascomycota; class Sordariomycetes; order Xylariales; family Xylariaceae; genus Xylaria; species Xylaria arbuscula. The sequence continues at coordinate 111,682 of MU279402.1, forward strand.
ATGTCAAACCCTACCCAAAAATCCAAGAGGCGACGAGTGACGCAGGCTTGTGACTTCTGCCATAGGCGCGCCATCAAGTGTCAGAAGTCGCTCGTCGATACTAGCTGCGAGAACTGTAAATACTTCTCTCAGCCATGCACCTTCGAACGTCAACCGCGGAAGAGGGGCCTCCAAGTGCGAACCGTAGCATGAACCGCTGAGGACGGTCGGTCTGAAGAGAATAGGATTACGTGCAAAGCATTGGAGCCATGGGCCTCTCCTTCTATCATTTCACAAGCCGCCGCGGTCGACATAACCGAGTTATACTTCGAGATCGTTTATCCCATCTTCCCCCTATTCCACCGCCCATCACTCTTGAGACGTATGTCAAGAGGTGAATATATGTCAGATCGATTGCTATTCATATCGACTATGGCCATATGTGCATTAGTCGTTGGCCGAGTCCGCGATGGTTCCGTGACTAACCCACGAAGGGATCTTTCGCTACTGCAAAGTTTGGATGCCGACGTTTTCTATACCGAGACTCAACGCCTCCTATCGTCAACTAGTGAAGAGATGGATCTTCATATTATACGATCTCATGCTCTTTTGGCGATTGCTGCTATTCAAAATGGTCGCATTAGGGACATGCACAGACATCTTGGTATATATCATATGTTAGTAGATATGTACGGACTTCACGATGAATCCAATTGGCCTATGGGAATTGGCGTGATAGAACGAGAAGAACGCAGACGACTCGTCAGTTAACCTCCGAGGATTCATCCAATATCTCGTTTTGATACCGCTGACAAATCTCATTTCAAGTTTTGGTCCATTTACACATTGGACATCTTTCAGAGTGTCGCTTGGTCTGGGCTAGTACGATCTAGAGAACAACAGGTCAATGTGTTATACCCTATTGAAGTTGAGGATGAGTTTCTATTCGACACCGGTGCCTCATTTCCCAGTCCCAACGTGAGTCTTGCGAGCTGGAGTAAAGATGAAAGCAGTCCCCTTTTCAGAGACACATCAAGAAGGCAGGCCGATTGTTGGCTATTCGGATGGAACTTCACTACCGACCTGTACCGTGTGCTGGAACATGCTCTGACACGCTTCCGCGGAAACCAATACCGCATTCGACGGGGCGCATTTCTCACAGATATCTTCCGAGACGAGGCGACCGTGACAGCCACCTCAATATGTGACAGTGTAACTCAAATGTATGTCAATCTACCGGAACCATTCAAACGAACACCAGATGACATACGACTCAAAGCGAGACTTGTTTGGATTTCAGGCAGCCAATATCACCGCTAGTCTCCAACTACTTCGAATGGTTTTATTCACGGCAGACGGCGCGAGCATCCGGGATCGATGTCGTGTCGCTAGTGAAGTTATAAGCGCCTTTATTTCTATCCCAATCGAATATTTGGTGGCAATCAGCACTCCATTACTACATCATCTAGGGGGTATTGGTTCAATACTTGGTGCTGTGCTCGAAGAACCATTGGGAGAAGATGAATATAGCCAAGTCAGAAACGTTATGCTTTCCATGGCACAACTTCTTGATAACTTGGAATTGATTCACCGCGGAGCGGGTGTGAGTGGACGGCTGAGGACACGAATTTTGCGAATCGACGAGTATATGAATACGCAAAGACAACTTGCAAGTCTACAGAAAGACATCGCAGAATCAAACTGTCCACTGATGCCAAAGCCAAGTCGCGACGGATCAGTGGTCAACGGGCAAATCAACCGTTGCGTGAACGAAATCTGGTCTTTCACCATACCTTCTGAGATACTGTCCGGCTTGAATTGGAATTTCGATATTGGATCAGAGTCATGAGCTTGTTATTCCTAACCGTGATGATGCATTGGAGCATGCCAGAAAGCATTACTCGTGTCTCTCAATACAGTCTCAAATGACTAACTATACTCCATATGATCCCCACGCTTCTCAATGTCACTCACTATCTCATGAGAGGAAGTACTGAGGTCGTCAACCTCTGACAACAGGTTCCTGGCAGCTATTGGTACGCTACCACCAGCGGCATCAATACGGCGATCGTATTCGCGCATGTTGGCTTTAACGAAAATGCTGTCACTTGTAAAGAGGAGATTGATCTCCTCGAGAGATCGTTTAGCAACTTCCGGATAGAAAAAGTAGATAATGGGCATTGCAACGATGTTCAATGCTCCAAAAAACAGGAATGTAGCCCATCCAAGTCGGTCTAGGAGAATGGGAATGACGAATTGTGTTCTGCGTGCAAGGTAGTGTCAGGTTATATGTAGAGATGCCTCTTGAGTGGAATACACGAGTAGGAGAAAGGGTATAAAGGGATCTTACACTCCGGAACCAACCGCCCAGCCAAAGATGGTGAAACTGTAGCCTTTGGCTCGGATCTCCTGAGGCCAAATTTCGGTGCCGTAAATCCACGACGGGATAATATTAAACATAGTGAAGAACCTGGTGTCACAGTGTTAGCAGATAATAACTGATCCTTATATAGATCAGACTATATACCAGATGTAAACAAAAACAAAAGCAGCTGCACCTGTCCCTAGCCGCGCGGCTTGATTTGTGTCCACAGATGAAGCATTTTGGGAAGACTTAATGAGAGCAGCCACAATGAACAACGCGATGCCCTGTGTAATGAAGGAGATAATCAATGATTTGATCCGACCAATCTTATCAACAACTAGCGCGGCGGCCGCGGTACCCGGAACACCAAAGGTGTTTACAAGTCCACCAAGCCATGCCGATTTATACGAGTTGAATCCCGCAAGGGCGAAAAGCGTTGTTGTCCAACCGGCGATAGCTAGAATTCCAGTCCATTGTTGGATAAGCTGCAGTGCAAATCCCATTACCGCACGCCGACCGAGATGAAGACTTCCCGAGTAACGTCCGCCTAATACAATGTTGAGGATATTGTTTCGCTTATGGTGAGATGCTTCGACTATCGCGTCGAGCTGCTCCACCTCTGCGAGGATCTTAGGGTCTGTAGCCGATAGGTCGCCGCGCACCTTGCAGAGAATTTCGATGGCGGCTTGGCGCTTGTTATTCGCAATGAGCCATCTAAGAGCCTCCTTAGCGGTTTTCATTACGACTCTCCTGCGTTCGGACCTACCTTGGTGACTCAGGCAAAAGTGGCACAGTAGCATCGACAATCAAGAGTGGGATGACCATCCACGCCAGAGGGAACCTCCAACGGAACTCGCTCTTGTACCCGCGAAGACTAAAGTTGATCCAGTAAGCGATTACAATTCCCAGATAGTTCGCGACGAAGACGAGCGAGAAGCTGGAGCCACGGTCGTGGGCTTGTGACAACTCGCTTACCCATGGCGGGATAATGGCGTTGATGAAACCGATGCCCAGTCCCGCGATGACGCGCGCGACTATGAACGTATTCGAGTTTCGACTCGCTGCCATGAGCGCGGCGCCGATGATGCCAAGCAGAGTCCCGACCAAAACCCCACGCTTTCGCCCAATCTTGTCGCCAGCCCAGCCTGGACGAAATCAGTTGAACCCGCGACGCTTGGCACTGTCAGCTGTTGCGTACCTCCTACAAAACAACCCCACATTGCGCCAAAATAATATGCTGCGGCCAGTCCGCCTTGTTTCGTAGTGTCCGTCACGATGCCATCATGCCCTATCTTAGCCATTTCAATGAAGCCAGGTGTCGAGCTGACTGTGCCGAACACGCCTTGATTGAAACCTATCGAGATCTAGTACTTAGTAGAGAAAATAACGCATACTGTGAGTCTATGACCTATACCTTCGAAGACTAGGCCAGTGGCCGTGACGACATTCATAAAGAACAATAAGAATTTGCCAGGCACATAGCGCCATGGCTGGAAATTCTGGAAGCCTGCCATTCTCTCATTCGTTCTTTGTGCGTGGAATCGGACTGGACGCAAGTAAAGTCACCAACTAGAACACTGCCTCAATCTCTCTATATCGGTTCGATTGCTGCAGAGTCCTCACATCCAAGGAGGGGCGCGTCAGAATTTTTATAATTCTCGGTGAAGAAACATATGATCCAATATCAAAAGCAACGATTTAGCGGTACGCCACATAGTGAACCCGGTTGGCACTACTAGGAACAAAGGATAACCAGAATAATGAGTCGTACAAGACTCCGGTTCAACGGTTAAAAGGCTAAATCTCGAGCGATTTAGGCGTTTTGCCGCTCGAGAGTGCTTGGAGTTAATACCAAGTGAATGACTTTCCGGACTCTAATAAAGCGGACTGCTCGCAAACAGTCAATGGAAAGTATGTGAGAAATATTCATGGTCACATGCTTTTAAAGAAAAATACCCCCCAGATATTGATGAGGATTCCAATGCTGGCAAGATGATCAAAGGCTGGAGCTTTGGCTGTGATGTTCGATTACGACTCTAACCTCTTGAAATAACTCCCTCTGTCATTACATGGGTATACTCTTATAAACAGCGAAAGGAACCATTTCTTGCCACAGTATTGCACGTATTCAAAACTTCAAGACCAGATCTGTGTAATGGATTCGAATCCTAGCAGGTCGGAGTCTCGTCCCCTAGACCTCACAGTCCTAGGCATGAACTCGGGTACATCGATGGATAGCATTGACTGTGCCTTATGCCGCTTTGAACAAGCTTCGCCAGATGACCCTATGCATTTTGAGTTGCTCAAATACGACGAGGTACCACTCGAGCAAACAATTAAGAAAAGAATTATGAACATGATTCTACACAACGAGACAACACCAGAGGAATTATCAGAAGTCAACGTTATCCTAGGCGAGGTCTTCTCAGACGCCGCTAAGGCATTCTGCGCCAAGAATAATGTGGCAATCAATCGCATAGACGCTATCGGATCTCACGGACAGACCATATGGCTTCTCAGTATGCCGGAGGATGGCCAAGTAAGGTCAGCTCTTACAATGGCAGAGGGGTGTTTCATTGCCTCCCGCACGGGCACCACGACCGTAACGGACTTCAGAGTTTCGGACCAAGCAGCAGGGCGGCAAGGTGCGCCCCTCATTGCCTTCTTCGACTCTTTGCTTCTGCACCACCCCGCCAAGTTACGCGCATGCCAGAATATCGGCGGCATCAGTAACGTATGCTTCATCCCGCCTGACATCGATGGGGCGCTCAACCCGGCGTTCTTCGACTTCGACACGGGGCCTGGAAATGTCTTTATCGACGCCGCGATGCGGTATTTCACGAACGGCGAGCAGGAGTACGATAAGGATGGCGCTATGGGGAGTGCAGGGACCGTCGATCAGGAGGTGGTCGATGAGTTCCTATGCACGTTTCCTTATTTCGCTCTAGACCCGCCGAAAACTACAGGCCGGGAGGTGTTCCGCGACACTGTCGCGCACGATCTCATCAAGAAGTGTCTCGAGAAGGGACTGTCGCCGAACGCCGTCGTCGCAACGATAACGCGCATCACGGCGCAGGCTATCGTGGAACACTACCACCGCTATATGCCCACAGAGTACGGCCCGCTAGCCGAAATATACATGTGCGGCGGCGGAGCGAAGAACCCGAACATCGTAGCGTACATGCAGGCCGCATTCCCGGAGACGCGCATCGTCATGCTGGACGAGGCGGGGATACCGGCCGACGCGAAGGAGGCTGTCACGTTCGCGTGGCAGGGTATGGAGGCGATTGTTGGGCGAAGCATTCCCGTGCCGGATCGCGTTGAGACCAGAACCGAGTACGTCTTGGGTAAGATTAGCCCCGGCCGGAATTATCGCCGGGTCATGAGAAAGGGGGCCGAGTTTGGTGGCGATGCAGAGCGACTCCCGCCCGTAAAAGAGTTGGTCAACCACGTGGACGGGGAGATATTTGATAATAAATCGTGAATGGATGGACTCATGGATTGTAACCACTGGTCGTATGATATGAAAGGTCCATTGTACTGGACATTGTGCTTCTCTATCTGCTCTGTAACATACCTGGAATTAACGTGGTATACTCGCTCTCTACTTCTTAGGCTTTAAAGGATTGGTGAGATTCAAGTACAAATCTACTGTCGCCCGGGTACGAATCCCCAAGACGACGCTCAGGACACTCCGTAGCAGTACCTATTACAATTGCTTACTTACTTAGGCGCCATTGCACTAAGCGTAGGGACCAACTATAAGGCCTAAATCGAGTGGATAGGGCTTACCTACTTTGTATAAGGGAGGCTCAGTACTACTCGTATGTCAGCAGCAAAGGGGAGTAACAAATGATATCCTACAGCCTACAGGATGTACCTGGAAGTCATCCGCATCAAATCATGATGATTTTGGTTTATTTCGTAAGTTATCGGTGAGAAACATATGTCACTGTGGCCGTAAAACGCGATCATACGACCCGGTTCTTCGTCAAGCCTCACGGTTCCTTACCGAATGCTCAACATCAGAGCACAAAAGCAGGCAATAGCCTAAATATAGAATGTATTCCACTGAGGCTCAATGATTAACTATTTTAAGGGCATATTACTGTTTAGTTTAAAAGAAGATGAACTAGACTGGGAAAACAGACCCAGTCATGTATGCAGCCTGCCAAGTCTACCACAATTGGCTGTTAATACCTATAATTTTGGGGGGAATATGGTGCGCGACTGGGTTTACAGTAGGGGTGTTCTACTGCAGATGTAGACATTCCATTTCATCAGCTCACCCTCCGATTATCCCTACCTGGTTACTGATAACAACAGGATATACCACCTTGGTACAGTGGTTAAACTGCCAGCTCGTTAATCCAGTTGACTAGCCATCGCTGTATTAGGCCTAGTCCAGAGGCAGCGAGCGGAGAAGCACACCTTTAATAAGCCAATTAAAATGGTGAGAAAAATACAGAGCAACCATACGGATTCGAACCATTTGTAGAAAATGCAGCGTATAGACCTATAGACTCAAACAGCCACCAGCAGCCTTAACCGTGTCAACGACCTAACCAGCAGCCACCGAAAGGAGCCAACACCCTAGCTCTTTACCTACTATGTAGGTACTAAGAAGTAGGCCTTCTCCTAGCAGAGATGATAGCCAAATTAGGATTGGTACCTGTGGCAGGTACGACGGACAGTGCCTCTATAATACCCCTCACAGTGGTTTCCATGTCACCTAGTCTCCGTCTCTTCTACAACATCAATATACCCACTCTGGCTACAACAACTGGTGAGAGCCGCAGGATTCGAACCTGCGCGGTTTCCCACTGCGGTTGAGTCAAGAGAATGTCAATTACTCCCGCATATACGTCTTTTCTCCCGATAATACAGAATGGAACATCTTAATCGCCTGGGTTGAGCTGAGTCCTCTCCAAATACGTATGGCCGAAAGCACCCGTTTCGCCGCCTCTTCTCAAACTCCAAAATGGAAATACACACACAGACTACCCTTTTTCTCTTGATTCACCTATTGGCTACGGCCTACGAATACGAAATGATTGATTGATTAGAAGCTACGGAGGATTGTGACGGCCAAAATATCGCGTTGTCCTGGAACAAAGTTCTCTAGTTGACTAGATACGGGTTGAGGGGTCAAGCCGACCGTTAAGCAGATATGATGGAATATGGAAGATTCGTTTGTTTGGAGGTTTGATGGAAGATTTCTCGTGATAGAAAGGTCTGGTGTTTTGCCTCGCAGTGCTGTTGGCGAGAGAGGTCTGGCCAGGTGTGGCAGGTATAACGGATAGTGCCTTTATATTACCCCTCACAGTGGATGCCCCGTACCAAAGCTCCATTTCTTCTACAACATCAATATACCAACCTGGCTACTACAAGTAGTAAAAGCCCGCAGCCCTCAAAAATCTCCTACACAGCATACCTTTTGGTTTTTTTGCTGCGGTTAATATAATCAATTACTCCTATATACGTTTTTTCTCCTATTAATATAAAAAATAAAACATTTAAAATCTTTTAAATTAAGCTAAGTTTTTTTTATATGTACGGCTTAATGTAACAAACCGTTAGTCTGTAAGGGCGTTGGTACTCGAAGCTCCACGTATTGGATCGTGCCTAGGGTGCGAACGTTGTACGGTCGGGTCGTAA
>MU279403.1:0-112365 GCA_022385695.1 Xylaria arbuscula
TAGGCCCACTTTGCGTCGAGATGCACGGGCTTTTTCGGTATATTTTTATATGGGAAATCGGGTGGCCGGTTTAATTAGGTGTCCGGTTAAAGTAAGGGATACGTTATTTTAAATTTATTTTTAATAAAAATTATATTTATATAATTAAAACATATATTTTTAAAAGCTATTTTTTTCGATAATTAATATTTTTTATAATTTATAAGCTTTATTTTATTTTTAAGCAAATAATTAATTTTTTAAAGCTTTAATTATTAACGGTTTATTATATTATTACATATATTTTACATTTTTTAAAAGCTAGCAAATATATTAATAAAATTTATTATAATATAAAAAAATATAATGCGTAAATAAATAAGCTTATGCTATTAAATTACTTTATATTTTTTGCTATTAATAAGCAAAGCTTTTTTATTTATATTTAAAAAAAAATTAATAAAAAGCGGCTTTGAAAATAATATAATTAAAAAAGTTTTTTAAAAAAATATTAAAGTTTTAAACATAATTTAATTAATAATTTAATATTTATATTATAATTTTAAAAATTTATATAATAAGCAATAAAAATAATATTAAATATTTAAGTTTAATTTTATATAATAACGTAATTTTTTTATATATTTAAATATTTCCCGAGTTAAGTTTTTTAGCTATAAATTTTATTTAAAATTTTTATTTATATTAGTTATTAATTAAAATCTTATTTTATTTAATTAAAAAAGCCTTTTTTAAATATTTTAAATAACTTTTAATTAAATTTTTTATTATTATTTATAACCTTAGAAAATTTTTAATATAATTGCTTATATTTATTAAATAATATAAAGTAAATTTGCTTTAAAAATTTATTAAACTTTTAATTTTAAGCCTAGGTTTATTATTTATTGCTTTAAATTTTCCTTTATATTTTACGCATTATTGTAAAAAAAACCTAAGATTTTTCCATGGCAATATTTTTAAAAACTTATTAATTTTTAATTAGTTTGCAAAATATTATTAAAAAATTAATTAAGCTTTAAATAAATTATTAAAATTTTATAATTTAAATTTTAACATATAAAATTAATTTTAAAAGCTAAATATTTTAAAAAGTTTAATTTATATTAATTTTTTAGCTTATAAAAATATATTAAATTTTATATATTATTTAAATAATTTAAAAATTAAGCTTTTTTAAAGCTATAAAATTATAAATTTTTATTATTAAGCGGTTTATATTTAAAAGCTGTAAAATATTTTTTAATGCTGCGTTAATTTATGTTTAATTATTTTTATTATAAGCTTAGCTATAAAGCTTTTAATGTTTATAATTATAAATTTTAAACTTTAAGTTTAAATATAAATAAATTAAAATAAAATCGTGTTTTTTAGCAAAAAATAATAGGTTATTTTAAAGTTTTCTTTAATATATATTAATTTTTAAATTAATTAATTATTTATATAGCATTTTTATATATTTAAAAAATTTTAATAAAATAATATTTTTTTCAATATTTTTATTTATTTAGCAAGCTTTAAAGTATAATAAGCTATATTATTGCTAGCTTTATAGCTTTTATTATTATAAATAATATTTATTAAATAAAATAAATAAAAAAAACAAAAGTTTATTTATTAAAAATAAAATAATAGGAATAATTTTTTTAATAATATATTATATTGTTTAAAAAATTACTTAAAGCATAAAATATTTAATATTAAAGCAAAAAAAAAAAAAAAAATTAAATACTCGTATATATTATTTATTTAATATAAAAACAAGCAAATTACAAACAATATATTAAAAATTAAATAAAAAGGTATAAAACGAAAATAAAAAAAGTAAGCAAATATAACCGCTTTTTTTATATTAAATAATAGCTTTTATAATATAAAGAATTTGCTTTATTTAATGTTAAATATTTTAAGTTTTTTTAAAACGTATGCTATGCTAATAATAAAGCAATGCTATAATATTTTTAATATATAATTGCTATAAAAAACCTGCTTAATTTTTTAAGCTAATTAATTTACCTTTGGTAAAATATATTTTTATGTTAAATGTTTAAGCAATTATACTTGGTATTTTATACGTGCTAAACATAACATAAAACATTAAATTTTGCTTAATAACGTTTTTTTTTAAATTTTTTGCTTAAATTAATTAAATCGTTTTATTTAACTTAATAATTAAAACCTTTTTATTTTATATAATAAATTATAGCAACGGTTTTTATACCTTGGAAAAAAAAAGGGTTAAATGAAATTTAATTAAGTTGCAAAAATATTTTGCTTTGCTAATTATTATTTATAAATTTAAGCTAGCTTTTTTTTTTAAATTTAATTTAATACGTTTAAATATTTGCTATTTTTAACTCGGATAAAATAATAAACCGTTTTAGCTTTATTTTAATTTTTTTAGCTTATTAAACAAGAAACTATAAATAAACTAAAATTATTTTATATATAAATATATTCACAACGTTTTATTTATATTATTTTATTTTATTTATATATTTATTTATTTTATAGCTTAATTTAACTGCTAAAAAATAATTTACCACGCTTTTATTATATAAACTATGCTTAGCCGTAAATTAATAATATAACTGCGTTATTTAGCTGCTTAAAAATTTATTAACGCATAATATAGCTAGCTTTATAACTTTAAAAAAAGCGTTTAATAAAACAATTGCTTTTAGCAAATTTAATTGCAATATTAGCAGCTTTATTTTATAATTAATTATATAAAATTATATTAAAAATAATTTAAATTATGCTTTTAAATTTAACTTTTAATAAATAAAAGCGCTTATATTTAACGGGTTATTTTTTATTTAAGCTTTAATAATAGTTATTATATAAACTATGATATTTTTAATAAATATAGTAATAATGAAATATAAAAAAAAAATAGTTAAAACGTATAATATTAATTTTTTTAATTATATAAAAGGTATAATAAAGTTTTAAAAAATTTTTAATTAAATAACATTACAAATATAAATTAACAACGCTTAAAAAAATAGTTTTATATAAAAGGCATAATAAAAAATTATTTAAACTATTAATAAAGATTTTATAAGCAATAACGTTTATATAATCGTAATTTAAACGTTTAAAGCAATAATAATAAGCTAATAAACAAACGGTTTTATAAATGTTATATTAAGCATAATATATAAAAATAAGCTTGTTATAATTTATACACGTAAATAATATAAAAAATAAAGCTTTATAAAGCAAATAATATAATTAAAATAATGTCGAATAAAACCATAAATATTTAAAACACAAAATAAATTATAAACATAAATTTAATAATTTATAAAAAATATAACAATTTTAAGCTTAGCTTTTATTTTTTTATATAATTGCTTAATATTTTAGCTTTTAAACCATTTTCACTTTACGGTAATCCCGGATATTTTTTAACTATTAAATATATAAACAATTTAATAAAATTATAAATAAAAATAAAGTGCACATTATAATATTAATTGTAAAACAATTTTATAGGATTTAATTTAATTTAAACATTTATTATGTAAAATAAAACCGTAGCCCGTTTAAACTTGATTTATTGCGTTTATTTTACCATGGTTTTTTTAAGCTATATTATATTAAAATGCTTTTAATTAAGCTAAAGAAAAAAAAACCGGCTAATTTAATTAAGTTTATGTTTAATTATAATGGTTATTTAAATAAATAACCAAGGTTAATTAATTAATTAATTAATAATGTTTAATGCTATAAAATCTTTATTGTTTTATAATTAACCTAGGATTTTTTAAAAGCATTAAAAATATAAATAACTATTTGTTATATATAATAATAATTTATATATAACGGCTTTAATAGCTAAAAGCGCAATAAATAATATTAATATATAATTTTAAATAAATTAACAATAATTAATAATAAAGTAAATTTTACTTTAGCTATTAAAATAAACGCATATATTAGCTTATTAATATAGCTTTATTTATATTATTTTTATGATTTTTTAATTTTTATTTAAAAGCTTTAAAAAGCAGTGTTTTTTTATATTTCATTTTTTTAATTTTAACCATTATATATTATTTAAATCTTTTTTAAATATATATTTTAATTTCTTTTTATATTATTTTTTATTAATATTATTATGTTTTATTATTTTTAAGATTTTATAATTTTAATTAGTTTAATTATTTTATTTTTAATTATTATAAAGCTAGCTATTGCTAGCTTTAATTTAGCTAACGCGCGTTTTATTATTATTTTATATAATAAAGCTAAATCCGGATTTACCGACTTTATTAACATTATTTTAAACAAAACATTTGCTTTATTTATATAAAATATTTTTGTTAATATTATAATTATAACTATTGTATTTACCGCTTTTATTATTTTTAAAATCGCAATTATAATTTATAACAAATAGCTTTAAAACAATAATAAACAATGGATATATTTTTTAAATATTTATATTTTTTTAGCATTAATCTTTGTTATTATAAAAAAATACCTCGTTAATTATATTAATGGTTTTTATTTTTCTTTTGCTAAGTTTAAAAATAATGAAAACATTTTATATTATATTGTTATATATTTCAGGGGTATAATTAAAGCATTTTATAATGCCTTAATTATTGCTTTGTTTTTATTTATATATTTTATTATTATAAGGGAAAAAAATATAAAGCGTGTGAAAATATGCAAAAAAAAAGCAAAAAACTTATGATAAATATATAATTTTTAAAGTTAATTACTTTTAAAAAATTTAAAAATAATAAATTATATAAAGTTATATGTTTATATTTTTTATAAAAAATAAAATGTAATATAACGAGAAAATAATTAAGCTTATATTATTAGCTTGTTATAAATTTACCGTTTTCACAGTTATAAATATATTATTTATTATTTTTGTCCTAAGGTTACGTGATATATTCCTTAAAGGAAAATATGGATTTATTATAAATTAAGCATAATATAATAAAATAATGTTTAAAAACGGTGTTAAAAAAATCCTCGTCATTATTTAAATGATAATTTAATATTATAAAAGATAAATACGCCGATGAAAGTGGTTTATAACCAGCTATAAAAAGTTTACTTTAAATATAACGGTGTTTTAATAGCTAATTCCCGTTAACACTTTTATTCACCGGTTTTTTGCATGTTTTACAATGTTTAGCTATGTTTAATTTATTATATTCTCGTTTATATTTGTTGTATACGGCGGTTTTTATATATAATTTAATTGCTTTGCTTTTTTTATTTGCATGCTAATTAATTGCGTTATAAATAATACTGCTATAAATTAAATTATATTATTATTATATATAAAGTTATAATATAATTTAACTTTTATATAAATGTAATTAATTTAATAATAGCTTAAGAAATTCTTAAAAAGTTTTTTAATTATGCTTAAGTAAATATACCCGAAAAAAACTATTGTTTTAATATAAAGTTTTTGCTAGCTTTATTAAGCTATGCTATTTCTTTAAAGTTATAGCGGGGATAAAGTTTATAAGCTAACACATAAGTAAAAAAATAAACCTTTTTACACTTTTTTCAGGCTTAACATTAGCAGTAATAATTTTTTAAAAAATGCTGGGATAAATTTTAATGGTATATGTGATAATATATATAATGCGTATCGATATGTTTTTCCCACGGCACGTTTTTAAGTTAATAATTATAGCGATGTTTAAAATTAACGTGTGTTTATATGTTTATAAAACATCGGTGATAATAAACGCAAATATGCCGTTGTTTAATATAAATTATTAATTTTTTAATATTAAATTAATAAATATTATATCGTTAATAATAATGTTTAAAAAAGTTATATTTTAAAATAATCTCATTATAAAATTAATAAGTTAATAAGTCGTAAAAAATTAAATGCTTATTTTTAAATGTTATTTTTATAACCATATAACAAATAATATAAATGAAAAAACCTAGCACATTAACCTTTGTGTAAACGCTTATATTACCACGAGGATATTAAAGATAAAACGTTTTTAAAAATTATGCAAAGCTGTTTAAAAAGTAAAAAGTGCTTAAAACACCTTTGCTTTCGAGGTTTTTAAAATACCTTAATGATATTTTTAAATTATTAATGGTTAACCTTTTATTAGCAGTTATTTCCGCGGGCAACAATTAAAATAACAGTGTAGCATAGCTTTTTTGTAAGCTTTTTATGCTTTTTCATATATAAAAACAAGGTTATAAAATAAACTTAAAGCTATTTATAGGCTAAAGTAAAGTGTAAAATGTTTTACCATAATTAATAATTAATAATTAATGATTAATAACGAGTGATAAATGAAAATTAACGATTAATATTATATAACTTATAAATTAAACCTTATTATAAATAGCTTTTTATATATAATAATTATAAGGTTAATCTTTAATTTAAATTATAACACATTATAAAAATATACGAGAATTATTTACATTAATTATTTAATGTTATAATTAATAGCTAACATTAAAAAATTATTGTTTTTTTGCTTTTTTTTTACTGCTTTTATGCTTTAATGTTTTTTTAGCTAAAAAATTAAAATAAAAAGCTTTTTAATATAAATAAAAATTAATTATATAAATGTTTATTTATAAAACTTATATTATTAAATTAAATTTTTTTTTTATATTATATTTTTTTTATTTTGTTTATTTATATTAAATTTAAACATTTTTTAATTATATTAATATTTTAATTTTAGCTTTATAAATTATTTATATTTTTATTTAATAATTTTAACTTTTTTAAATAGTAGCTTTATTAGTTTTATTATATAAAATATTTAAATATAAGTTTTTTAAAACTTTAAAATTTTTAAAAATAAAAAGCAACTTTTTTAAAAATTTTAATTATAACATTTGCTATGTTAATTATAAATAATATTATATTATACCTTTTAAAATAATATAAATTAAAGAAAAAGTTTTAAATATTTTTTAAATTTTAAAAAAAACAAATTAGCTAATTTTACTTTATTTTTACTTTTATTTTTATTAATTTTTTAAGTTTTTTTTTTTAATTTTTTAAAAAAAAATTTATTTTATTATTTTTATTATTAGTTTTTTTAATATAACCTTAGGTTTTTTTATTTTAATTAAATTATTTAATTTTTAAATTTATTAATTTAAATTGTTTAATTTTAAAAGTTTTTTATTTTATTTAAATATAATATAAATAAATTTATAAATTTAATTATTATAAAATTTAATTATTTAAGCATTTTTTAATTAATTTTTAAAATAATTAATTTATTAGCAAAAAATATAGCTAATTTTATTGCTATAACTTTTAACTATTAAAAAATTAATATAATAAACCTTATTATTTATATATTTTTTAGCTTAATTGTAATGTTTTTACTTTAATAAATAATAAAACGTTTAAAATTAAAAAAGTTAAATATTTTAATTTATTTTTAAAAAATTATAATAGCTTTAACGTTATAATTTAAAGTAAAATTATTATATATATTAATATTTAAATGTTTATAAATATTTATAATAAAAATAAAATTAAAATAGTTTAAATAATTTATTTATAAGCTATTATATTATTTTAATATATTGCAAAATTTATTAATTTAAAAAAAATAGCTTTTAAAATTAAAAAAATTAAATTAATATATAAAAATCTTAAAAAGCATTTTTAAATTAATTTTATTAACGTTTTAAATAATTTTTAAAGTAAAAAATTTATAATAGCAAATATTTAACAAAGCAAATTTTTTTATTTTTTTATGTAAAATATTATTTAAAACGGAAAATTATATAGTTATTTAATTTAAAACTAATTAATAATTATATTTTAAAATTTAAATATAAATATTTAAGGTTAATTAATTAAATTAAATAAAATAATTATTTTAGCTTTATTTTAATATATTTAAATAATTATAAAAACATTTTAATTATTAAAACTTATTAAATATTATATTAAGCATTATATTATACACTAGTTATTTTTTAATAATTAATTTTTATTTATTATAATAAATATAATTTTTTTTGTTTTTTTAAATATTTTTTTATACTTTATTTTTTTATATTTTTATATAGTTTTAAAATTAACTTTTTATTATATTAGCTTTTTTATAAAAGCAAAAAAAATTATAAATTAAGCTATAAATTAAAATATTTTTAGCGTTAAAGTTATTTTTAAAATTAAAATTATTTTTAAAATTAAGATTAAAATTATTTTTAAGCTTAATAAGATTTTTTTTAACATTAATAATATAAAAAGATTTTTTTATTTAACTTAAAAAAAATACTAATAATGCTTTAAATTTTTAATGTTTTTACCGTTAATAAAATAAGTAATAAAAAAACAATTGTTTTTTTTAACTTTATTAAAAAAATTTATAAAAAACTTATTATATAGCAAAACATTTAAACAAGCTTTAAAATTATTTAAGAAATTTTATTAATTATAATAAATTTAACTTTATTAAAAACATTTTTTAATTTTAAATATATATAAATTTTGTTTTGTTTTGCAAAAATATTTTAAAAAGCTTTAAATTTTTTAATTTAAGTAAAAATTATAATAATATTTTTTAATTATTAATTAAAACTATTAACTTTAAAGTTATTTTAAAAAAACCTTTTTATATATATAAAATTTATTATAAATTATTTAAATTTAATAATAAATTTTATTATTATATATATAATAATTATTATAGCTTTATAAAAAATATTAAATATATAAACGTTATAATTAAAAATAATATTTATACGCTTTTTAATAAAAAATAAATTACCTTTTTTATTTTGTTTTTTTTTAAATAAAAAACAAATTATATTTAAAAATTTAATTTATTTATTATTTTATTTTTTATTAATTTTAAACTTAAAATTAAAATAAAATTTTTATATAAATTTAAAACTTATTTTTCTATGTTTTTTATAATTTTTTTAAACTTTAAAAAAAAATTAAAGTTTATAAAAATATAAAATGCATTTATATTAACGCATTTTTTACTTTAACCGGACAGTTAATTAAACCGGCTATTTTATAATATATATAGCATTAATAATTTTATATAAGGTATTATTTACCCCTTTTTTTAATAACTTAACGGAAAGTGGGATTATAAACTAATAATTAATATATTTAAAATCTTTATTTAAAAAGGAATCCAATGGTTATTCTTATTATTTTATAGCTATTTTATTTAAGGGTGTATAAAAAATACGCTAAAATAATCCTTGTAAAATAAAGGTTTATAAGTGCACGCTTAAATAAAATGGCTATAAGATAATAGGAAGTACCATTGGATTCTTTTTTAAATAAGGATTTTAAATATATTAATTATTAGTTTATAGTCCCATTTTCCGTTAAGTTATTAAAAAAAGGGGTAAGTAATACCTTATATAAAATTACCGGTGCTATATATATCATAAAGTAGCCGGTTTAATTAGGTGTTCGGTTAAAGTAAAAGATGTGTTATAGCTAATATTTTATAATTAAAATATATTATTAAACAACATTTATAATTATTTAAAACATTGTTATAAATTAGTTTTTTATTTATAAATATATTATTATTTAGTTTTTTTTTAAAAATATTTATAATAATTAATTGTATATTATTTTTTTGTTTATAAAATTATATTAATAAATAGCTTTTAAATTAGCATGTTTATTAAAATAAATATTTTAAACTTTAAATAAATTAACCTTGTTTTATTTTGCAAAGTTATTATTATTTAATTTTATAAAATAGCTATTTTTTTTTCGGTTATTTTAAAAATAGCTAAATATATTAAAGTTTATATTATTAAGTTTATAATTATTTTTAAGCAATTTATTAAATAATTAATTATAAAACATTTTATTTTATTTAATTAAAATTTAATTTTCAAACCGATAATTAATTTTATTATTTATTTTATTATTATTATTAATAATATTATTATGTATATTTTAATATATAAAAATATAAACTATAATATTTATATATATAAAAACATAGTTTTAAATATATTATTTTTTATAAAATTTAATTTTTATAATTATATAATTATAAAAAATAATATATTAAATTTAATTATATATTATTTAAAGTTTAAAAAAGCATTTAAAAAAGTTTTTTACGTTTAACTTTAATATTATTAAACACTTTTTTAAAATATTTATTTATAAGCATTTTAATTTAAAAATTATATAAGCATTATATAATTTAATTATTAAATTTAAAAATGTATTTAAAAATATAAAACATATTAAAATATTAAAAAACAAATAACTTGTTTTTATTTTAAACTTAATAAAAAAGAATTGCTTTAAAAAATATAAAGTTTATTTTATTAATATTAAAAATTAAGCAATTATATATAATATGTTAATTAATTTAATGTTTAAAAATAAAATTATTTATATTTAATAATTTATTTTTTTTAGCTTTTTAATTTTTATTTTTTAAAAATCCATTTTTAACTTTTATAATGAAAGAAAAATCATTTATAAAAGCTATATAATAGTAAACATTTATGCTTTTAATAAAATAAACTTTATTAACGTTTATTTTTTAAAATTTTAAAAGTAAATGCTAAAAAAAATAATTAGCAAACGTTTTATTACATTTTATAACGCTGTTTTTTTTTTTATTAATAGTATATATATTTTTTACTTAAATAAATTATTATTATTATAACTTATAAAAAATAGTTTAATTTTAACTGCTTAATTATAAAATATAAAAACAATAATATATACGTTTAACGTTAAATAAACATTATATTAAGCTTAATTTTTAATGTTAATTATTATTATAATAATATTTACGTTATATTGTTTAATTCTTTTAAGCATTATTATAATTTATATAATGTTTTTTTTTTTTTATATAAAAAAATATATTTATTGGTTTTTTTAAAATTTTTGTTTATTATTTTAACGCTATTATTTTAAGCTATATAATTAATTTTTTTAATTTTTTTATTATTAAAAAAGAATTAAATGCTATAGTTAAAATATTATTTTTTTTTACTTTTAAAAACTTTAAAATTTTCTTAAAAATAATAAAATATATAAAATTTAATATATTAAAATATGCAAAAGTTATTTAATTTTTTAAATAAAAAAAAATTATTATAATTAAAATTAAACGTAAACAATAATTATTTAATATTTTAATTAATATATTTATAAAAAAAAAGTTTATTTTTTAAAGCTATTAAAGCATTTTTAATTAAATATATTATTTTATACTTTTTTTTTTTTAGTTAATTTTTTTATATAAACTTTAATGTTTTAAAGTTTAAAATAAAAATGTTAATATATTATATAACTAACAATTTTTTTTAAAAAATATTTATATTTATAAATAATTTATTTAACATTATTAAATTTATAATATATTTTTTATATACTGTTATTAAGCTTATTGCTTTTTTATTACATATATTAATATTAGCTAAAAAAAAATATTAGCTTATTAAAATAAAAGTTTTAAGTTTTATATAAGCGTTTTATAAAACTTGTTATTAAATTAATGTTTTTAAAATAAAAGTTTATATTTTTATAAATTATAAACCTATTATAAAATTATTTAATTATAAAAATTTTATTAATTTATTTATATTAAATAATAAAAACTTAAAGCTTATTTAAGCTATAAAATATATTAATTATTTTAATTATAATATTTTATATAAATTAAGCAAATTATATATTATTTTAAATGTTTTATTTTATTTTTTTAAAAAAAAACAAAAGCAAAATTGCAAAAATAATTTAAAGTTTTTTTTAAATAATGTTAAAAAATATTAAGCTTATTTTATAAATAAACATATAATAAAAAGCTTTAATTTTTATAATTTTAATTTAAAAATGGTTTTTATTATAAATATACTTTTAACTTTATGTTTTTTATTTATTTATAATTTTTTAAAAAAGATTTTATTTAAAAAAATCTTATTTATTTAATTTTTTTTAAAATTTAAAACTAAGCTATAAAAAGGTTATTTTAAAAACTTAAAATAAAAATACATTTTTAAAATTATTATGTAAAATAATAAATTTTAATTAAAAAATTAAGCAAATTTTTTATTTTATTTTTAAAATAATATATTATAAAAAACGTTTAATATTTATAATAGCTTATATATTTTTTAAATTTATTATTTAAAAATCTTTTAAGTATTATATAAAAAAAACTATATAAAAAAAATATTTTAAAAGTTATTTATAATATGCTATTTTAAAATTTTACAATTATAAATTATATAAATCATTTTAATTTATTTTAAAATTATTTTATTTTTTTTATATAATTATAATAAATATTGCTTTAATTTTATTTAAATTTTATTAAAGGTATAATGCTTTTATGCTTATAATTTATAAATTTCTTAAAATATTTTAAGTTATTTTTAGCCGTTATAATTAAACAACATTTAATTAAGCTAACGTATTATTAAATAAATTTTTAATTATTAATTAAAGCATTTTAAAAGTTATTTTTAATAATAAAAATCTTAAATTTATTTTAAATATATAGCAATAAATATAAATTTAATTTAAAATTAAACTTTTATATTTTATAGTTTATTATTTATTAATAAATAATTAAACTAAAAAATTTATTTTAGTTATTAAGTTTATTTTACGGTTTTATTTTCATATTTTAAATAATTTATATATATAAAAAAATATGCTTTTTAAATTATAATTTAAGCTTAATAATATTTGTTTAGTTTTTATACGTTAAACATTAAATAAAATTATCTTTAGTTTTTTCTTTAATTTTATTTTAAAAATTTTAAATAATAAAAAACCTGTTTTTGCTTTTTAAATAAAAATATATAATGTTATAGCTATTTTTTTTTTTTAGCTAAAGTTTATTATAATTAATGTTATTAATTTATATTTTTTAACATTAAATAAAAGGTTTTTCTACGCTTTTATAAAAGATATAATATTTTGCAAACTATTATTTTTAGCAAAAAAATAAATTATTAATTTATAAAACTTTTTAAAGTTATTAAAAAAATAAAACGGTTTATATATAAACTTAAGTTTTTATTTTATTTTAAATATATAACATTATATTAATTAATTATTTAAAGCTTATATTTTTTATATTTTAATAAATTATATATTAAAGCTTATATTAAAAAACTAATAAATAAAAATTATTAAAAAAAAAATATTTTTTAAAATAACGTGTTTTATTATTAAGTAACAAATATCATTAAGTGATAAAAGTTTTAAGCATTATTTAAGTTGCAATGTAAAAAAAACAACCATAACGCAATTAAATTACTTTAAATTAATCGGAATCCTTTTTATTAAATGTATTTATATTTACTATATAAGTGTGCGCATTATGACCGGTGTTGCCGCATATGCTATAATAGCGTGCGCGCGTAAATGCCTTTACCTAACGACCACTTTTTTTACTATTTTTTTGATTTACTTAACTACCACCCTTTTTAAAGACCTGAAAATCTGTTTTCTTAAATTAAGTAAATATTTCTCCAGTTTATAATTGCTTATTTTTTGTTTTTTAACGTTTACTAAAAATGTGGTTAGCTGCCTAAAGCTTAGCTACTTTATTTAGTATTAATATTTGCCCATGCAGTAAATAATATATAGCATTTGATAATAAGTTTATAGCGTTAATAATTTTGCTAGGTAAGCTATTTTAATGCTTAGCGATTTGGGTTTTTAAGTAAATAGTTTGCAAAACGGCGTTTTTAATAATGGTAAGGGTTTTTAAAACCCAAACAATAAAAAGTAACTCAGGCTTTAGCAATAGTGTAAAAAGGATTAGCGCAATATTAAGCCTTAAAATAACAATTTCCAGGTTAAATAAAACAAGGCCAATGGCTTTAAACCCAGACATAATGTTTATAGGTGTTATTGCTTAAATATAAGCCTTAAAAAACGCAGGTAAAAAGTTTTCTTTTAAAACATGCGTTATATTTATTTGCATAATATTGCTGATTTTAATACTATATGCTTTTTTTAACAGGCTAAAACATGCCATGTTTAAAGGCTGGAGTTTATAAAAAGAATGCGTAGGCATTATTTCGGTAAAAATACCATTTTTCTAGCAATAATTTTTAAATTTCTTTAAATGATGGCTTTTGTAACTATTAAAAATAAAAAAACGTTTTGTGCTTGTTAAACGCAGTTAAGTATATTTATTAAAATGTTTAATTTATTTTAAACTGAGATTATTATTAATTTAGCCGTTATATAAAACCGCAATTTGCTATTTAGGTGGTAAAGGGCTATTGTAATACCAAAAGGCAAAGTGGGTTTTTTCTTTTAAAATAATAAAAGGTGGCACCGACTAACCCTGTAAATTAATTAAACAAACGGCTGTAAACTAATTCCGATTGCTTTGCTAGGCTTGCCTAGGCCTATTCCGCCTTTTAACACTTGTTACAACTATATTAGTTATAATCATGCCTATTATAAACCTTGTTTTATTAAAATTGTATATATTTTTTTTTGCAATGCTTTAACGCTTAATAGTTTTTTTTTACGCGTTTGTAATACGCGTTATATTCGGTAGGATCTTTGCAGAGAACTTGGCTATAGTTGATTTGACGGTTTAAACGCGTTCGGAGGGCTGGTGTACGGTTTATAAAGCGCGTCGTTTAGCACTTTCCGACAGGTTGGCTACCCCGCTTAGCTAATAGTTGGTCGGCCATATTTTAAATATAATATACCTAGGGGGGAAACGCTTTTAAATTTAGGTAAATTATAAACTGTATAATTGCTTGCTTTTTAAAGTTGGTTAATTTTGACTTTATATTTTTGCTGCTGCGCCGGGGCGCAATACCGGCGATTTTGCGGCAGAGGGTTTTGTTGGGAACGCTATACATTTTCGCAAGCTTGTAAATAAAAATGTAAGGGTCGCGTTTAAAAGCGCTAGCAGTAGTTAATAACCTAGCTTTTTTTAACGTGTGGTTTATTGTTATAGGTAAAGAAAATAAAGTTTAAATAATAAAAGGTGGGAAAACCTAAGACTTTTATCACTTGATGATATTTATCACTTAATGATAAAACACGTTAAACAAATAATAAATAAAATATAATTATATACCGGTTTAATAAATTTTTAATAATATAATTACATTATTAATGCCGTTTTTCCGATAATATTATTTTTTAATATAATTATATAAAAAATTAAAAAGCTAAGCTATATAATTTACATTATTATATTTAAAGGTTAATTAAATATTATGCATAAATATAAAAAAATAAAATATATTAAATGATAAAAAGTTAAAAAAGCGCTAAAAAAAAGCTATGTAAAATAAATAACGGTTAATTAAATAAAGAAATTATATATATTGTTATTATAAAAATGTAATTTTGCCATTTTATACCTAATAATAACCTATTTTAAATATTTATTAATAATATATATATATAAATAATTTAAATATTAACCTTAAAAGCAAAGCTAAATATAAGTTTAATGATAAACGTGGCTATAAAGCTTATAATAAATTAATTAATGCTTTTTATTAATAATTTAAAATATTTAGTGCTTAATATGCCGGCTATTTTAAATAATTTAAAAAAAATATAATTAAACTTTTAATATATTTATATATAAAGTTTTAGCTAATATTATTTAATTTATGGCAAAAATGCTATTTATTAATGTTTTATAAAACTTTAACGTTTTTTTAAGCAAAAAAATACAAGGGTTTTAAATTTATTAATATTTTAAAAGGTTTTTCCGAGATAAAACATTAAATTATAAAATAATTATAATAAGCTTTATATTTCTTTAATAATTATAATATATATTTTAATTTTATTTAATTAATTATTTATTATAAAATTATTAATTTATAAATTTATTTGTTTTATTATGTTTTTATAAAAATATTAAAAGGTTATTTTAATTTAATGAAATAAAGCAAGCTTAACCGTGGCATTAAAAAGGTTTTTTATTTTTTGTAAGTTTTAATCACCTTTTTGCTACACGGAATCACTATTTAAATTAGTAAAAAAGCACCGGTATAAGCTTTATAATAGGATTTTTAGCAGTGGTAATTAAATTAATGCTAAATAAATAATTATATTTAAGGTATATAAAATAATGCTAATTAATTTAGCTATATATATTAAGATTTTTTTAATAAGCAAAGGAAAAATTATAAATAACGGCAAAAAAAATCCGCATAGTTTTTAATGTATTTTTTAAGTTATAAAATAAACTTTAAGCTTATTAAAAATGTTTATATAATTAAAAAAAAGCATTAATAAATTTGCTAAAAAAATAACGGTTTTTAAAAAGTTAAAATTAATAAACAAAAATTGCGGGATATTTAAAAAGCAAATATAAAATAAAACTAAGTGAATTTTAATAAATTACGTTATTTATTTTTAAAAAAAAAATAAAAATGCTAAAGCTTAACGCAAAATAATTTATAAAAATAAAGATTTGTTATTTAATATATTTAAATTATTAAGCGGGAAAAGTTGTGCTTTTTTAAACTAGCTAATAATAGTTATAATAAATAATAAAAAAAAAATATTTATTAAATTAATTTAATCGTAAATAAATTTACAAAAAAAATAAAAGTTTTTATATTGGTAATTTATTTTACTTATGTTAATTTAAAATATTTTGCTTTTTTAAAACTTAGTTTAACGATTTTAAATAATTAACTTTAAATAATTTAAAGCTAAAAAAGCTAGCGTTTTTGCTAAGGTTATTAATAGCGTGGTTTAAGGTATTATAAAAGCTAAAATAAAAATATTAAAAAAAATGAATTTATTTAATTCTCTCGTATTTATAAGCTAGCTTTTTAAAAAAAAAAGTATATTATAATGCTTTTATAAAATAATTATAATTAATATTATTAATAAAATAAAAATTAATTAAAAATTAAGCTTTAACAACTTTTTTAGTTTTTAATTATTTTTTAAAATAAAAACTTTTAAAAAATCTTTTTTAAAAGTTAACTTATAATATATGCTTTTTAACGGAAAATAAAACTTAGTTTAAATAAAAAATAAAAGCAAAATTTAGCTTAATTTATTATTTAAAAACGATTTTTAAAGAGTAAGCTCGTATAATAATAAAAAAAGCAAAAATATAACGTTATTTTTTTGCTGTTTTTTTTCGCGAGCAAACGCTTAATATTAACTTAAATTATTTTGTTAAAATTATTATAAAATCTTTAGCTTACTCGGAGATATTTAATATTTATATTAAAAATATAAATGTTATTTTATATTTTATAAGCTTAAAAACGGGAAATTAATATAAAATGTAAAGTTTTAATTAATTTAGCTTTTTTAACTTTAGTTATAACATATTAAAAAATAACCTTTTATATTATAGCAAAGATTAATTTAATTTTAAATTTAATTATAACGTTTTTTAAATAAAGCTTTTTATATAATTATTAAGTTTTTATAGCATAAGCTTAGTAGCGTATTAAATATTAATAAATGCGATGTTTTTATTAAACATTTTAACTATTTTTTTTTTAATAAGTAAATATATTTAATATATTATTTAACTTTAATAATAATAAATTTATTATTTATAAATTAAATAATAAATATAAGTTTAATAAACGTATTTATTATTAAACATTTAAATTAAAAAAAAGGTTAATTATTAAAAATATATAACATTAAAACATAAAAAAATATAAAGCTAAAAAATTGCTATTATTTATTTATAAAAAATTTAATTTTATAATATAAAGTTTTATATAATAACTTTTTTTTTTTGCGAAATTGCAAAGTTTGCTTAATTATAAACAATTTAAATAATAATCATAATTTAATATTAATTAAATTTATTAGCTTATTTTTATTATATTTATAAATTATATTTTTAAATATTTTAAGGAATTTTTTTAACTTTAATTTATAATGTTTATTTTTTAATAATTTTAATTTATTAAGCTAATATTTTTAAAATGCGAAAAATTAAAATTTAAAAATTTTTTTAAATATATATATTATAAAATTAATAAGCTATTATTTAATAAATAAAATAATATTAAAAAAAAAAAATAAGCATAAATTATAAACGAGTTTTTTTTAAATAATTAGCTATTTAAATTATAAATGTTATATAACGTGAAAAATTTTAATTTATTTATTTAATTAAAGTTTAAATATAAAATAATTAACAGCTAATTTAAACGCGTTAAATTAAAAAAAACATATAATAATAAATTTATTATATAATAATATAAACGCTATATTAAAGGTTTTTAATTTGCAAATATTTTTTTCTTTATATATTAATATAAATTTTAAGCAATAATTAAAGCAATAAATATATTAATAATTAAAAGGTAAAACTAAATAAATAATAATATATAAAAAATAATAAAATTATATAAATATAAAAAATATATATATTAACGGGTTTATTATAAATTAATAAATTAAATAAATTATTATATAATTTAAACAATTAAAAAAATAAAAGCAAAAAAAATATTAAGCCGTTATTTTAATTATTTTAATATTAATGTGGTTTATAAGCGAGCGACGCATTTAAGCAAACGACGCACTTTTTTTATACTCTTAAGTTTAATTATTAATAACTTTACAATTAAAGTAGTTATAATTAAAAATTAATTAAATTTTAATTTATTACTTGTTTTTATTTCTTTATTATAAATTTTAGCATTATGGCCGGTTTTGCTGCACCGTTTACATTGTTGCTAGCGTAGCAAACTTAATTTACTACTACTATAATTTTTCAACGTTTGCAACTATATTAAATCCTACGCATTTTTTTAAGCAATTAAATTAGTTGCATTTTTTATAATAAAACTATATTTATTTTGTAAGCGTTTTTTTTTGCCTTTTTAGCGCTTGCTTAATGCTTTATTTGCTTTGCAAAGCCTTTGGTTTTTATTGCTTATAAAGATTAATTAATGCGCTAACATTTGATTTAACTTCGCAAGCTAATTAATAATATTTAAAATTAGCTTTGGGGAGCCTTTTTAATAACTAAAGATTTAACTTTTAATAAAAGTTAACTGCGCAGTTGTTTTTTTAGCAGTTTTTAACGTTTAAAAAACCTAAGGGTTAAATAGCTTAACAATATTATAAATTAGCGTTAGTAACTATAATTGCATATTTAGCTTTAAAATTACAGCTTGTAAATTGTAAAGCATTAATTTTAACTCTCGGAAACCTTTTAAAATATTTAATTTTATAAAAATAACAAGGTAGGCTTTTTTAAACGTAATAAAAAACTTGGGCTTAGTGATATAATTAACGTGTAACTTAATAAATTTAATAATTTAGCAATTATATGCCCGCTTTAAAACATTATAAAGCTTAATGTTAAGTGGTTAAATTAAATGCAACAAGTGAAAAAGCAAAAAAATGGTTATAATGTTTTATTTTTTGCAATACTTTTTAAATTTAGTTAATACGTAACTTTTATGCTAGTTTAGCATTAATAATTAATATATGCTTTTTTATAACAATTAAATATGCTTATTAAAATGTTTTACCTATTTTAATTTTATATTATTATTTGTTTATTTATTAGGACTAATATTAAGTACTTAATTAATTAAAAGGTTAGTATTTTTATACTAATGCTAAAAATAAAAAATGCTTTAAAGGATAAAGTATAACGAAATAAATAAACCACGTGAATTAATAGCATAAATTGCTATTAACTATTTTTTATTACTAAGCTGCACTGCTTTACGCTTTTTATGTTAATTAACGTATATAATAACTATATGTGCGTAAATTTAGCCTATTATAAACCTAGTTTTGTTAAAGTTTTAAACATTATTATTATAAATGCTATATTGCGTTTTTATGCGCATATAACGCTTAAACCACGTGCTAATAATCTTTAAATCTTTGCACAATATTCTTTAATAATTGTAAAAATGCATAAACTGCATTTAAAGCTTTTTATAGCAATTAACAAAGTTGTAAGCCTAGTGCTTATTAACTAAAGGTATGCTATGCAAATTGCAAAAAAAATTAGCTATATTTTTTATAATAGCGTAAACAAAGAAATATCATCGCTTATTTAAATGAAATATATATTTAAGAAAAACATCTTTTTTAATTGGATTTAGTTTATATATATTAGCGCGGGTTTTGTTTTATGTAATGCGACCGTTTATTTTATAACGTACAATGCTTTTAAAAAGTTAATAAATTTTATAAACGCGTTAAATGCTAATTTTTTAACAAGAATTAATAGCTTAAATAGCAAAGAGTATTTTAGCTTTTTTAGTTTCATTTAACATTATGTTATTAAAAAATTATTATGTAATAAAGTTAAACCGATGCGTTTATAAAAAAAAAGTGTTGTTTGCTTAAATGCATTGCTCGTTTATAAACCATGTTAATATATTTATATTTATATTTATAACATTATATTTTAAGATTTTTTCCTTTAAATTATTATAAATATTAATAAATAATTATATATTAAATTTAAAAGCTAAATATTAAAAAAGATTTTTATTTCATTATATATATTATTAAGCTTATATTAATTTAAAGTGTACATAAAAAATATATAAAAAAAGCACTTTTACGATATTTTTTTATTTTAATTAAACTTTAAATTATTTAAAGCTTTTTTGTTATATTTTTAAAAAAATTAATTTAAAGCAATTCGTTTTTTTTTAATTTATTTTTTTTTATTAATATAATTTTTAGCTTTAAAGTTATTTTTATAAACATTGTTAAACATTTTAAAACTAAAAAAAAAAAAAATTAATATATTGTAAAAATTACAACGCTTTTTTTACTTTAAATTAAATATAAATAACGGTTTTTATATTAAATAATATTATTTAAAAAAGTTATATAAATATTAAAATAATAATTATAAAAAATAAAACGGTTTATAATTAATATAAAAAACAAAGTATTAATAAAAAAGTGTTTAAAAAAAAATTGCTAAAAAGCTAAAATATTAAAATAATTAAAAATAAAAGTGAAAATATTTTTATATTTTTTAAAAATCTTAATAAATATTAATTATTTACTAGGTTTTAACTTTTAATAACTTTAAATTATAATTTATTATTATTTTTTCAATAAATTAACAAAAATAAAAATAAACATAATATTTATTAATTATTTTAGCTAATTTTATTAACGTAAAATATTTAATTTAAATAATTATTATATTTTATTAATTTAAAATATATATATGTTTAAGGTTATATATTAGCGAAATTAGCCGAAATTATAATATTTATTTTATAAAATATATTTGGCTATATATATAACAAAAAACTAACTAATTAAAAAATCACCTTTAATAATTTAAAAATAATTAATAATAATAAATAAAAAACCGCGTACGGTATATTATAAAACATAGTTAAAAATATTTAATAAAGCTAATGTTATTTTTATAAGCTATTAATAATAAAAATAAACATGCAAAAGGTTTAAAAGTTATGCTTGTAAATTTTGCTAATATAAACTGTTAAATTTAAATAAATTTTACAATTTTTTAAAAAAATCCATTAACTTAGGTTAATATACCTAAACTTAAAACGTTATGCTAGTTTAAAATTTTACATTAATAAAATTAACCGGGATATATCACTTTTAAGTTTAAATAGTTTATATATATATAATGAAATTAACTAGCATTTTTTCATTTTTAAGATTTTATATGCTATATAAACTTTGCATAAGCAAAATTGCTTTAAAATATTAAAAATTTTAACAAGCAAATAAAAGGGATTTAAAATTAATTTATAATTATATCGATTATTTTTACATATGTAAAATAAAAAACCAATTAATTAGTTTATTTTTAACATTTTAAATTTATTTTATTATATTAATATTTATTTTCCTATTATAATATAGCTTAAAATTTAATATATAAAATATAAAACTAAGGATATAAAAATAATTAGTTATTATTAAAGCTTTGTTATAATGCCGCAGTGATTATTTTTAACGCATTATAACATATAAATATATTTGCAATGTTTAAATAAACGTATAATTTATATATAAATAATTTAAAAATGGAAAATATATTAATTTAAATTATTACATCGGTAAAACATAAAGGTTAAAAATTATTTTAACATTTTAATTAAAGCTTTTTGCAATTTTTATTAGCAAAATTATATGTAATATTTTATATTTTAAACCTAGCTATTTTAAAGGTTTATAATAATAATTATATTATAAATTTGCTTAAATAACTATAATATTTTTTAAGCTTAATTTATATAAATTAAAATGAAATTTATTATAATGGTTTTATTAATTTATATAATATAAAAAATATATATAAATGCTGTTTAATTATATGTAAAAACTAATGTTTTTTTTTAATATTATAAATAAATTATATTTTTTTTTATATATGAAAATTATAGCTAAAAAATGCTATTAAGTTTAGTTAGCACTTTTATTAGCAAAAATTTAACACTTTTTATATTTGCAAAATTTTTGCAAAATTAACAATGCTGCTAAAATGCATTGTTATTAATTATGCATTATAAAACTATATTTTTTTATTTTGTAAAATATTTTATTAAAATTTAAATTATAGCTATTACGGCTTATAATTAAACATTTTTAAAAGCGCTTTTAAAATTATTAAAGCAAAAAAATTTTCATTTATTTTAGTTTAAGCATTTTTTAAAATGAAAAAATCACAAGTTATAATTTACCGATTTAATTTTTTTAAAATATATATGGTTTTTTTTATATTTCGACCTTTTAAATTAACATTATTTAAAAGTGTTTAAGATAATATAAAAGCAAAAATAATAATATTTTAAATTGTTTAATTTTGCAATAAACGTTTTTAATAATTTATTTAAGCAAAGAAAACAACGTTTTAACATTATAGCGTTATAATTAAATTTTCCGAAAATAAAATTAAGTTTAATAATAAATTTTAGCAATAAAAACATAAAATAAAATTAATAACAATTTTTAATATATAGCGTTAATACTTATTATAATATATATTAAAATTAAATGCTTTTAAAATTTAATGCGTTTAATTTTTACTTTAATTTTTTAAATATAATAAATAATATAATTAATTACGTAAACATGGCAAACTAACTAAAATAAAGCATTTAAATACCGATATTTTATTATTTAAACAAATAATAAACGTAGGTAATATTTACATTTTAATTAAAAGTAATATTTAAATAATTATAAAATATAACCAAATATATAGTTTAATATAAATAATTAATATATATAAAGAAAAAGCGCCGAGCTTTGTTTTTTTTTATATATTTAAAATGGCTAATAATTATTTTATTTTAAAATATAGCATAAAAATTAATTTTTTGTTTAATATAAAATTTAATTATTTTATTATGTTTTATTTAGCGTTATTTGCCGAACTTTTTATTATTTTTTTTATTTTTTATATATAAATTATATAAAAAAATTTTAAAACTTAAAATTATTATTGCTTTTGCTATAAAATAACAATTTTATAACTAGCATTTTTAATTTTTACATTTTTAATTTAATTATAAAACTTATATTTATTAAAAATATAAATAACTTTTTTATTTTTGAATATAA
Organism: Xylaria arbuscula; assembly: GCA_022385695.1. Classification (NCBI taxonomy): domain Eukaryota; kingdom Fungi; phylum Ascomycota; class Sordariomycetes; order Xylariales; family Xylariaceae; genus Xylaria; species Xylaria arbuscula. The sequence continues at coordinate 23,546 of MU279403.1, forward strand.
TAATAATAATGGTTTAAATGTTAATTAAAAACATTATTTTATTGTTTTTTTTTAACTTTTGCTATATTAAATAATAGCTATTATATTTTATATAAACTTTTAATATAAAATTATAAATTTAAATAATATAAGCGTATTTTATTTTATGTTAATAATTATTTATTTATAATTACAAGCTTTAATTTTATTAGTTAAAGTTTTAATATATTTAATTTTATTTTATAAAAACAAAGGTTAAATAAAGCAATCGATTTAAGTTTATAATGTTAATATAATTTGCTTTTATAATAAATAATTAATAAATATTACGTTTAATTAAAGTTTAAAAAATTAATTCCTTAAAAATTAATATAGTTATAATTAATTAAATAAATGAAAAAATGTAAAAAAATTAAATAAAATTTATTAATTTATATTTAACCAAGCAATAATAATAAAAGCTTTATATTTAAACCTAAATATATTTTTAAATATTAAATATATAAGCAATTACATTAAGCATTTATATATTATTAAAATAAACAAACATTTCCTCAAGGTTAATATTAAGAAATAATTAGCATATAATTAAATTAATATTAATATATGCTTATTAAAATCATTTTTTTAAATAATTAAATAATATATTTTAACTTATATTTGCTATTATTTAATTTTTTTAAATAAAATATTTATTATATAATAAAGTTTAATTATTTTTGCTTAGGTTTATAATTGTTATAAAAAAGGTTTTTATATTTTTTTATTTTTATTTTATTGTTATTATAAAAGCAGCTATTTGCAAGCGTGTTAATTAAAATTTATTATTATATAATGAAATGTTTATTATTTAAAGTAAACTTTCATTAAATAACCGGTAAAGTTAGCTAGCTAATAAATTATAATATTAAAATAATAATGTAAAAATTAGCTATAATTACTTTTGTGCATTTTTAAGCAATTATAGCAGCTAATAATAAAATGTGTTATTTAGCATTATAAAAAACTAATGTTATTTTAATAAATAGCATAAAAAGTTAATAAATTAAATTAATTTGCTGTTTATTTTTTTATAAACTTATAAAGGTGCTTTATAAATTGCATATAATAAATAAGTTATGTTAAATATTATAATTAAAATAACAATAATTTATTTTATTGCAATGATTTTATAAAAAGCTAAATGTAAACACGTTTAAAAAATATAATGAAATAAAGCGTTTAAAATTATATGGTTTTATTAAATAATTATTGTGTAAGGTTTTAAATATTACCATTAAGGTTTTAATATATTAATGAAAAAAATCCATTGTTTTTTTTGTTTTTAAAACATTTTTTAGCTATTTATTTATTTATTTAAACTATTTATAATTAACGTAATAAGCATTTTTATATATTATTATCACCTATTTTATATTAATTTAAATAATATATATATTTATACATTTATTAATAGCTATAATAAATGATATAATAATTATATAAATTAATAAAGTATTTAATAAAGCTTGTTTTTATTATTTTATTTTTTAAAGCTAAATAAATGTGATAAATAATTAATTATAAATGCTAAAGCGTAGGTAAAACATGTATTTTTAAACTTTATTTTTAAATTAACTTAATAAACTTAGCAATAATTAATTTTAAAAACTTTATAAAAATTAATTAAACTTTAATTAAATTAAAATAACTTTTAGCGATTTATTAGGAAATTATTATTTATATAAAAGCAAATATAAAATTAATGATAAAAAATGTGAAAAGTGAAATTAAAACAATGCGTAAAACATGTTTAAAATAGTTAAAATATAACAAAATAGCTATTATAAATATTAAAATGTAAAACATAAGCTATAATATTTTATTTATTTTTTAATTATTATATATAACATATAATAATTATTTTTTTATATTTATTCCATGCGCTTACTTTTATTATTTTTTACCTTTAAATAATTTTCTTTAATAATTTAACATAGCGTTGTTTTTTTACTTTGCCGGTTTTAAAAAAATTATTATAAAAAATATAATAGCTATTGTTAAAATTTAAAAGTTTTTTTAAACAAAGCTATTTATTTATACGTGGATAACACTTTTTTTAAATCTTTTTAGCGTAGTTAATTAATGTAATAATAAGTTAATTAAAAAAAGCTTGCCGTTAAAGCTAGCTTTAAAAATAATGCCATAGCTAAAGCTTATTATAAATTATTTTTTAATTTTAATCTCGACTATGCTAACGATGCGCTTAAAAAACAACAAAGCTTATATAATAATTAAGCTGCTTTAAAGCAAATTAAAACTAAGATTTTAAAGCTAAAAAATAATATTAATATATTTAAAATTATTTTAAATAATAAGTAAAAAGCCGTTAAAAATATTTTAATTAATAAATAAAAAATGTTTATTTTTTAAAAAATATTAATTGTAATAAAATCTTTAAAATAATTAAAACAAATTTGCTTAACATTTTATTAGTAGCTATTAATATATTTAAAAATTAATTTAATAATAATTAAACTATATTTAGTTTAATATAATTTAATATAAGCGATATTATTAACGCGAGCTATAATATAAAAATAATCTTTGTAAAATATAAACTTAAAATATAATAATAACATTATTAAAAAATAATATATTGTTATATATAACACTTATATTAATATATTATTGTTTATATTTAATATATATATTATTAATCGGTTATAATGAAAACGTTTTAAATATATTGCTATAATATCGATATATTTTAATAATGTTATTTATTATGGTAAATAAATTATTATAATTAGTTATTTTTTAACAAAGGTAAAATAATATATAATATATATATTATTTATATATAAAAATCTTAAAAAATATTGCTACTGTTATTATTTAAATTATTATTTATGCTAATTATTTTTTTTTAATTATAATTTTAAAATATTTTTATTAATTTTATTTATTTTATATTTTTTTTATTATATTTTTAATAAGTTGTTTTATTTATTAGCTAATAAAAGGTAATAATATATGCTATAAATAATTAAAGCAATTTTTTATTAAAATTAAAAAATTCTAATAATTATAAGCTAATATATTAAAAAAAAATCATATATTTAAAATTTAAATGCATTTATTTTTTATATTATTTTTTATAAATTTAAGGATTTTTTTAAAAATTTAAGCATATTATTTACAAATATATTAAACATTTATATTTTTTAAAACAAATTAATGTTATAAATATTAAACGGTTATAAAGCTATTAAAAATGATTAAACTGCGCAATAAAAAGTTTAAATATACGCGCATTAAATAAACAAACTATTACACTATTAAAACATAGTTTTATATTGTATATAAAGCGGAAAAATAAAAAAAAACATAGTAAACCCCGTTTAAAACGTTTAAAGCTTATATATTAAAATATTAAAATAATAAAGCTTTTTTATAAATTAAATGTTAAATTTAAAAGTTAATTAAAAAATAATATATAAAATGTTTTAATGTTTAATATTTATTATAAATATATATATTTTAATTTATTTATATAATTTTAAAAATAAACGTAAAAATGATATTTATTTAATGTATTTATATATTATTAAGCTATAAAAATAAAATTAACGTATAAAATTATTTTTTTTAATAAATTTTTTTTTAAAATTAAAGCTTTTAAGCGTATGTTATTAAGCTTAAAATATATTAGCTATTTGCTTTAATGTTTCCGCATTTTATATTAATAGCTTTAAAAAAAATAGCCTGCTATTTTTAATTTAATTATAATAATAATCGCATTAAAACTTTGCTATATTTAAAATTTTAAACCTGTTTATTTATCTTATAATAATTAAAAATAAAACCGTAATAATAAATATAATTAATTTAAAAATTTAATATTTTAAAATATAAAAAATATTTTTTATATATTATTAATAAATAATTTTATTTATTTTAATAGTAATAAGCCGCAATTGTTTATTAATATATTTATTAATTAAAAGACTTTTAATAAAGCGATAAAAAGCCGTTTAATACTTTAATATAGCTACAAAAAGCTAGCTAAAAATAATAAATATATAATTAAATTAAAGTATTTTAAAATGATTAACAACTCGGCGAAAGTTTTATATAATAAAGTAAAGTTTAATAATGCCGTTTTATTAATTATATATATATTGCTATATATAATAAAAACGATTTTTAAATAATAATATATAATAACGTATAAAACTTTTATAAAAATTAATTAAATAAAATAGCAACAATATAAAAAATGTTAAAACGTATTTTTATTAAAAGCTAAAAAATATGCTTTAATAAATTTAGCAATAATATATTCACGTATAACCTCGGCGCTATATTAAATTAGCTAAATAAAATAATTTTAAAAGCTAAAATAGCATTAATTACAAAGCTTTATTTAAAGCGATTTTTTAAATACGCTTTAATTATAAGCAAAGTGTTAAAAAAATAAATGTGCTAAAAAAGCAAATATATTAATTATATTATTAGCATTAATAAACCCCGATAATATAAACGAGGCTAAAAATATATGCGTTATAAATAGCTATATTAACAAAAATAAAAAGCGGCAAATATATTATATAGCAAGGGATTTTATAAAACGTGCAATAAAACCGATTAAAAGCCAATAAAAAATATGAAAAATATTAATATAAATGAAAAAAATATAAAGGTTAAAAGGTAAATTTAAACAAACGAAAAAATATAAGTTAAAAATATAAATAAAGTTAATACAATTTAATTAAAAAGCTATTAGCAGGTTAGCTTTTATTTAAAATATATATAAATAATAAAGTGCGTTAAATATATGGTTTGTTTTTAATAGCAGCTTATGCCGGGAGATGTTAAGCTAACTATAATAAAAATGCTGTGTTTGGAAAAAAAAAGTATTGTATATAAAGTGCGTAATTATGCGGCCGGTAATGCACCGCAAAAATATGAACAAAGGTATAAAAGTGTGAAAATATCCTTAAAGTTGTAAAACCTATAATAAAATTTTAATAGCAATAAATTATAGCACTTTTTTTAAGCGCTAATTTGTTTAAAAACGCGGGGTAATAAAAAAACGCGGGGTAATAAAATAGCAAGCTTAGCGCTTTTTTTATACGCTTTAACATTTATTTTATAAAGCTTAAAATTATTTTTTAGATATAAATAAAAAAGCTTTGTTTATTAACAGCAAAAAATATAAAATAGCTTAATGAAATAAATAAAAAATAAATTGAAATTTTAAAACATAATAAATTATTAAAAAATATATAAAACCATTTAATATATAAAATATTAGCTAAAAATATAATAAGTTAAAAATAATTATTATTATTATAGCTAAAAAAAGTTAAACCTATTAAATTAAAGCGTTTTTTTTTAAATTATTTAATATAATAAGCAATAATATTAGCAATATACCTGTTTAAAAAAAAACTATGCTAATTTTTTTTATATTAAACGTAATTATAAATAATAAAATTAACCGCGTATTTATTTTAAAAAATTTAAAAAAAATTATATTATTATTTAACGCCGAGTGTAATAATGTTATTTTAAGCAAAATAATTGCAAAGGTGAAAATTATAAGCAGGTTAATTTTAAATAATAAATGATAAAACAGTTTAATAATAATAATAAAAATAATTTAAAAATTAATTTTATTAATTATTTAAGCTATTAATTAAATTATTATAAAATTTAAAATGTTTACATAGTTATTAAACCCCTCGGCGATTAATATAACATATAAAAAATCGAGATTAAAAATGGTTTAAATAATAATTAATAATATTAAAAGCCAATGGTTAAATTAAAAATTTAAAAAGCTTATATTAGCACTTGTTATAATTTTAACATTAAAATTAACGGTTTTTGCTGCAGAGATTTTTAAGCTTAAAGCTTTAATAATGAAAAACGTAAAAATAAAAAACAATATATTTATTTTAAATAAAAAAAACAAATATAAAAAAATCTTAAAAATTATCTTATTAATAATAATAAAAATTGCTTTTATTATAAATATAAAATATTATTAGTTTTATATATAAAATTTACTTTTAAAAGAAAATTTATATTATGCTTTTTTTATAGCTTTTAAAGAAATTATAATTAGTGCTGCGAGTTAATATATATATAAAGCTATTTATTTTTCCTTTTTTTTTATTTAAAGAGAAAAAAAGTTTTTTTAATTATTGCATAAGTTTAAAGCGTAAAATTAAAAGCAGTTTAATTAAAATATAATATAATTTATGTTATATTATAGTTATAATTCCTTTTATATGCTTATATTAAAAGTGTTATAATGTTTTTTTAATGAGTTATATTTTGTGTATACAATTATTTTAAAATAAAGCAAAGTAGCTATTAATTATTTTTTGTTTTAAGTTTTAACCGCTGTTTAATAAATAATTATAAAGCAAAAATATTTTTAATTTTTTATTTTTTAAACAGTTATATAAGAAAAATATAAAAGCAACATTAATAATGTTTAAATAGTTTTATAGCGGCGTTATTTTAAATTTTTTATTAATTAAATATATAATTACGGATAATTATACGGCTAATTAAAAATAAAAATGTGTTAAATGTTAATTTTTTATTTTTTAATAGTGCGGTTTATAAAAAAAAAAAAGCCTACGGGCAAAAAATAATAGCTAGCTATGATAATTTACACAAATTATTTTTAAATAAAACAACAAATTGTTTTTATTAAATAAATGCTAAAATTTATTTAGTATATATGCATTTTTTTTAAAATATTAAATTGTTTTTAATATTGCTTATAATAATAAACAAATAAGCTTAGTTTTTTAAGCTTTTAAAAACTTTATAATTTATAAAATAAAATAATGTTTTTTATAAATAGCTATTATAATAAATTAATTAAAAAAGCTTATTAAAAAAAGCTAAATAACTAGTTAAATAAATTTAAAAACCGGGGAAAATAATAAAACTATTGCAATTTAAATTTATTATAATATAATGGCGTTTTTTTATTAAAAAATAACGTATAAATGCGCAAACACATTATAAATTAATGGTTTATATATATATAAAGCTTTTTAATTTTTTTGCTTTTTGCTTTAAATAAAATTAACTAAATTATATAAACGCGTTTTTAATATATATATTATAAATTTTAAAGTTAATATTTATATAGTTTTAACTTTTTTATAACGTTAAATATATTAAAGGTTTTAAATAAGCATATTATACGGCTTTATGTAAAACGGTTTTTAAAAATTATAAAGCACTTTATTAATAAAGCGTAAAAAGCTGCCGAGGATTAATATACTTTGCTATAGCTAAAAATAGTTTATTTTAGCTTTAAAATAATATATTTAAATGAAAATAGCTAGGTGTAAAAATTAAAACGTAAAACCGATATTATAAATTAATTTATATATATATATATTTAAATTAAAAAATTTTATATAAAAATTATTAAAGCGTTAAATTTAACAAATGAAAATAATAATTTAAAAAATAATTTTAATATTATAAATATATTTTATAAATATACCGTAAATATAATAAAGATTATATTATAATAATTATATAAACTTTAAAAAATAAGCTAATTAATAAATAAAGGTTTTAGCGAGCACGGGCTAAGGTTTAAAAAAAGCTGTTTTAAAAATAATATAAAAACATTTTACCATTTAAATTATGTAAATTCATTTTTCTTAGATTAGCGCTTTAAGCTTGCGCGGCTTAAATAACCTTAATCTTGGACAAAACTTTTGCGATAAGCTATTTTTTATTATTTTTACCGTTAACGTGTTCCATTATCAAGTGACAAATATTATCAAGTGACAAGAGTTTTAAGCACTATTGAAATTGCAACGTAAAAAAAACAATTATAACGCAATTAAATTACTTTAAATTAATCGGAATTTTTTTTATTAGATGTATTTACATCTACTGTATAAGTGCGCGCATTATAACCGGTGTTGCCGCATATGCCACAATGGCGCGCGCGCGTAGATGCCCTCACCTAACGACTATTTCCTTTACTATTTTTTTGATTTACTTAACTATTACCCTTTTTAAAGACCTGGAGATTTATTTTCTTAGATTGAGTAAGTACTTCTTTAGTCTGTAATTGCTTATTTTTTGTTTTCTAACGTTTATTAAAAATATGGTTAGCTTTTTAAAGCTTAGCTACTTTATTTAGTATTAACGTTTGCTTATGCAGTAAATAGTATGTAGCTTTTGATAACAAGTTTACAGCATTAATAATTTTGCTGGGTAAGCTATTTTAATGCTTAGCAATTTGGGTTTTTAAGTAAATAGTCTGCAAAACAGCTTTTTTAATAATAGTAAGGGTTTTTAAAACCTAAACAGTAAAAAGTAACTTAGGCTTTAGCAATAGTGTAAAAAGAATTAGCGTAATATTAAGCTTTAAAATAACAATTTTTGGGTTAAATAAAATAAAGCTAGTGGCTTTAAACCCAGACATAATATTTATAAATGTTATTGCTTAAGTATAAGCTTTAAAAAACGTAGGTAAAAAGTCTTCCTTTAAAATATGCGTTATATTTATTTGTATAATATTGCTGATTTTAATACTATATGCTTTTTTTAACGGGCTAAAACATGCTATGTTTAAAAGCTAAAGTTTATAAAAAGAATGTGCAGGCATTATTTCGGTAAAAATACTATTTTTCTGGCAATAGTTTTTAAATTTTTTTAAATAATAGCTTTTGTAACTATTAAAGATAAAAAGATGTTTTGTGCCTATTAAATGCGGTTAAGTATATTTATTAAAGTATTTAATCTATTTTAAACCAAGATTATTATTAATTTAGCTGTTATATAAGACTGCAATTTGCTATTTGGGTGGTAAAAGGCTATTGCAATACCAAAAAGCAAAGTGGGTTTTTTTTTTTAAAATAATAAAAGGCGGCACTAATTAACTTTATAAATTAATTGAACAAACAGCTATAAACTAATTTTAATTGCTTTGCTAGGCTTGCTTAGGCCTATTCCGCCTTTTAACACTTGTTATAACTATATTAATTGTAATTATGCCTATTATAAACCTTGTTTTATTAAAATTGTATATATTTTTTTTTGCAATGCTTTAATGCTTAATAGTCTTTTTTATGCGTTTGTAATACATATTATATTTGGTAGGAGCTTTATAGAGGACTCGGCTATAGTTGATTCGACGGTTTAAACGCGTTTGGAGGGCTAGTGTACGGTTTATAAAGCGCGTCGTCTAGCACTTTTCGACAGGTTGGCTACCCCGCTCAGCTAATAGTTGGTCGGCCATATTTTGAACATAACACACCTAAAGGGAAAACGCTTTCGAATCTAGGTAAATTATAAACTATATAATCGCCTGCTTTTTGGAGTTGGTTAATTTTGACTTTATATCTTTATTGCCGCGCCAGGGCGCAACACCGGCAATTTTGCAGCGGAAAGTCTTGTCGAAAACGCTATACATTTTCGCAAGCTTGTAAATAAAAATGTAAAAATCGCGTTTAAAAGCGCTAGCAGCAGTTAATAACCTAGCTTTTTTTAACGCATGGTTTATTGTTATAGGTAGAAAAAATAAAGTTTAAATAATAAAAGGTAAAAAAACCTAAGACTTTTGTCACTTAATGATATTTATTACTTGATAATAAAACACATTATACACTTTTTAATAGCCTTATTATAAACAAGCAATTAATTTTAATTGTTTATTATTTAATTTACACGCGTTTATACTTATTAAAAAAAGCGCTAATGAAAAGTAGCGCATGTTAATTACTTTATAAAAGTAAAAAATATTATATTAAAATAAATAATTAATCGGTTTGCTATATAGTAATTTTCCGCATTGTTTTTTATGCTTTTTTTACAGCTTTTAAATTAAAGTTTTAAAGCTTAAGCGTTAATAATGCAAATTTTATTTAATTTTATAGTTTTTATTTTTATATAAATAATTTATTTATAATTAATAATATATAATTTTTAAGCGCTTTAAAATGAAAATAAATATAAATATAATAATATATTATTTTTTTTAATTTTTAAAAAAAAATATTTAATAAAAATTATAAAACTTTAAAATATAAATTCTTAAGCATTTAAATAAAATTATTAAAAATAAGTGCTAATTATAATATATATAAGTATAACATTATAACTAGTTAGCAATTATCGAAAAATAGCTTTAAAAAAATTTAAAAAGCAAATATAATGTTAAAAGTTAAAAATATAATAAGCAATAATTATTATATTAAATAAAATAGCTAAAAAAATAATTAAATTGTTTAATTATTTAAATAATTAAAACATAAAAAAAGTTTAAAAGCTATATATTTTATATTATAATAAATTTAATGTTAATAATATAAAATATATAATATATTATTTACTTAAATAAAAAAAAAATTAGGTAATATAATTATATTAAATAAAATTTATAATTATTTAAATTAACGTTATTAATAGCACTATTTAATAAAAAGTATAAATTAATTAATTTATTTTGCATTAAGTGCTATAATTAATAATTAACCTTAAAATAAATATTTTATAATAAATACTTTATATAAAATAACTTTATAATAAATACCTTATATTTTACTTATTTATATTAAAAAGTTATTATTTTATAACATTATATTTAAAGTTAAACAGCTTTATAAATAACATTTAAAAATAATTTATAAGCTTAAGTTTTAATGCTTATATAGCTTTATATTTATTTAGCAAAAGCTTTACATATATTTAATATTTTAGCTTAATATTAATAAAGCTTTATAATTATTTATATAAGCTTTATTTATATTTAAAACTAATATAAATTAATTTATAAAAGTTTTTAAAGTAATTATTTACTAAGGTGTGGCTAATTAATAGCCATTATAAAAATATTTAAAGTAATTTATTATAAAGTATAGTATAATTACTTAAAAAATATATGCTATAGCTAATTTAAAAGCTATTATAATATGTTTAACATAGTGTATATTATATAAACTTTAATTAACCCGGCAATATTTACATTTATTTATAAATTTTAATAAAAATATAGCACGCAATTTTATATAACTTTACAAATTTAAATTTTTAAAATACCTGCTAAAAAAAATTAAAAAATTTAACTTTAAAAATTATTAAATATTATTTAATTTATTAAGCATTTTAACGTAAAAAATGCTAATTATTTTTTACTTTAATAATTTTAAATTATTATTTATCTTTAATTAATATTATATAAAAAAATTTAAATTTTATTTAATATAATATTTAAAAATAATTAAATTTTTATAATAGTTTATAAAATGTAAAATTTAATTTATAAAAAAAAAATTTAATTTATAAAAAAAAAATTTAATTATTAAAAAATTAATTTGTTATATTTTTATAAAGCTTATAAAAGTTTTAAAAAAAAAATAAAAAAAAAACGTTTATTAAATTAAATTAATGTTACGAACTAATAAAAAGACGGCTTGTTGGGAGACCAAGGTGACTAAACGACCTAATGAGGGGTATTAGGCTAGACTAGGAGACAAGCCACAGCCCAGGAGAGGTTACGTGACACGCAGCTTTGTGGAGCAATTAAAGCAGATGCTTTAGGAGATTTGTAAAGCAGATAAAGCAGACAAAGCAATACGGAATTAGTGAAAAAAGGACTGTTTATATAATAGGCTAACGTTTCCTATGTATTTAGTTGTAGTTTTTATTTCACAATTTAATTTAAGCATATAGCGACTTTTTGGAATAGCTGTGTGAGAGTAATCTCTTAACGACCACTTAGTTACGACCTAACTGTACACCATTCGCACCTTAGGCACGATTTAATATGTGGAGCTTCGAGTACTAACGCCTTTACAAATTAACGGTTTGTTACAATTAATTTTAAATAAAGTTAAAAAAATGTTTTTATAATTAAAAATATTTGCTTTAAATTTTTAGCTAATATATTTAATTAAAAAATTATAAAATTATAATTTGCAAAATATATTATATAAAAACATTATTAAAGCATTTTATATATAAATTATTTATTATTATTAATTATTTTACTTTTTAAAATAAATTAAATTATATATAAAACTTTATATAATTATATAAAAAGCTTTTTTGCTAATATATTTTTTATAATATTTATTTTTTTATAATTATAAAATGTTTAAAAATAATAATAATAAAAATAAAACAATTTTATAAAAAAATTAAAGCTATATTTAATATAATAAAAAAATATTATTAAAACATAAGCTATTTAAAAAACTTGCTAATATAAAGTAAATAATAATTTAATAATTAAAAATTATTTATTTTTAAAAAAAAAAAAAAAGATTTTATATTTTTTTTATATATTATTTTTTTTAAGGTTTTTTTTATTAATATATTTAATTTAATAAACTTGAAAAACTTTTTATAATTTTTATATAATGTTAAAAAAATAATAGCAAAAAAATTAAATATTTTTATTATTATTTTTTAATTTTACACTTATAAAAATCTTTTTTTTTATAAATTTTTGCAAAATTTTATTATTTTTTACTTTTTACGTGTTTTAAAAATAAAACAGCAATTAATTTTTAATTTATTTAATTTATATTAATAATTATATAAAATTATTTATAATTTAAAAGCAAAAAATTATTAAAGCTTTTAATTATTTTAGCTTATTTTTTTTTTAATATTTTAAATTTAAAAATTAAAATGCTATTATAATAATTTATTTATTTTTAATTTTTATTATATAATAAATAATAATTAAAACTTAAGCTATGTTAATATTAATTATATTTTTATTTACATTTTAAAAAAATGTTTATTTTAATGTTTTAAATAAAATAGCTTAAGCATTTAATAATAATTTTTTTAACATTAAAAAAAACGGTTTATTATTGCTGCTAAAAAACTAATTTGCACTAAATTATATAAAGCAATTATTATTAAACATTTAAAAATTTAAGCTTTACATTTAAAATAATACACATTTTTTTTTCATTTTATATATTAAAAGTTTTTTTTTATATTATATTAATTAATTAAAAATGTTAACATTATTTAAAATAATTTTTAAAGTTTTTAATTTTTTTAAATAATTTTAAAAATTTAAATAATAAAGGTTTTAAATTATTATTAAATTTATTTATATTAACGTAATATTTTTAAGTTTAAATTAAAGCTTATTTAATTTATTTATTAATAAAGAAAAAAAAAAATTTATTTTAATTTTAGTTTTTTATTTTAATTATTATAATTGCTTAATAATATTATCCGTTATAATATAATAAAATTGCCGCAAAGTTATATTATTTAAAAAAATATTAATTTTATAATATTTAAACATTTTGCTAAGTTTGCTTATATAAAGGATTATACCTATAATTTATTTATTAAACTAAGCAAAAATATATTAAAGCTTTTTAAAAAAAACATAAATAATACTTTTACTTTGTTATATTTTTTTATATTTTATAATATTAACGTTTAAAACCGGCGTAATATAATTATTATTATTTATTATAAATTAAAAATAAATAATAAAAAAGAATTTATTTATAACTGTTATTTATTTTAAATGATATAATATTATATTTTGGCATTTTTATTTTAATATTATAACTTTACGGACATTAATATAAATTTTGCTTAAAACCACGCGGTTAAATTAATAAAGCACTTTATTAATAACGTTTAAATATATATTATTACGGATAGGTATATTATTACTTTATTTATAAACAAAGTAATATTTAAATTAAAAAGCAATTTAACGTATTGTGCTTTTTAAGCCGTAAACAAAATAAAAATAACGTAATAATATATGCTTTAAGGTGTTTTAAAAAACAAAAGGCTTTTTTTTTTACGCTTTTTTTTTCACGCTTTTTTTTTTATTTTAACGTTATTTTTTTATGCTATTATTTTTTTGCCGTTATTATTTTTTTTATTATTTAGCTTTTCATTATATTATATTATTTTAAAATGCTAAAAACTAATTTAAAAGCTATATAAAATAAAAAAAGCTTTGGGATTTATGAAAATAAAATTTAGCTAGCTAATTAAAACATGGAAATTTTTAATTAAGCGGCTAAACTTTAAACAAGGAAATTATTGCCCGGTTTTATTAATTACGTTTTATTTCCGTGCGTTTGCCCGCTTCCTCGGCGTTACATCCGGAGTAAAAGCTATACCTCGCTTTAAAGCGCTTTTTTTTTAAAATATATTTAATTTCTCAAAGCTTATTATATTATAAATATAAGTTATTATATTATTATATTGTAATGTTTAAAGCTTGTTAATTATTTATTTATAATAATTGCTGGTAGCTTATTTTTTTCATTTTTTTACCATTTAAAGGTAGTTAATTAAGTTAAAATATATTGTTGGAAATATTAACCGTTTAATCCCCGTTATTATTTAGGTTAAATAGTTATAATGCTAAAATTATTTAATTTTTAATTAATAAAATCTTTTAAACATTAAAAAGCATAAATTGTTAATATGTTTAAAATAAAGCACAAAAAAAACAAAGAACGCTTTAAATAATAACAATAAACTTTATAACATTTTAAATGCTTAGTTAATATTTAAAAAAGCTAATTATAATTTTATTAAAGGAAATTTACTATATATTTGTTAAAATTAATGGGCAAATATAAATGTTGCCGGGCTAATTAAAGCTTATATAATATATACTATGCTAAATATATTATAATAGCTTTTAAGCCAGCTATAGCATACATTTTTTAAATAGTTACGCTATACCTTGTAATAAATTACCTTAAATACCTTTGCAATAATTGTTAGCCAGTTACACCTTAGTGAATAATTACTTTAAAAACCTTTATAAATTAATTTACACTAGTTTTAAATGTAAATAAAGCTTATATAAATAATTATAAAGCTTTATTAATATTAAGCTAAAATATTAAATGTATATAAAGCTTTAGCTAAATAAATATAAAGCTATATAAGCATTAAAACTTAAGCTTATAAATTATTTTAAAGCGTTATTTATAAAGCTGTTCGGCTTTAAATATAATGCTATAAAATAATCATTTATTAATATAAATAAATAAAATATAAGGTATTTATTATAAAGTTGCTTAATATAAAGTATTTATTATAAGGTATTTATTTTAAAATTAATTATTAGCTATAATATTTAATGCAAAATAAGCCGGCTAATTTACATTTTTTATTAAATAATACTATTAATAGTGCTAGCTTAAATAATTATAAATTTTATTTAATATAATTATATTAGCTAATTTTTTCTTTATTTAAATAAATAATATATTATATATTTTATATTATTAACATTAAATTTATTATAATATAAAATATATAACTTTTAAATTTTTTTTATGTTTAATTATTTTTTTGGTTATTTTATTTAATATAATAATTATTGCTTATTATATTTTTTGCTTTTAATACTATATTTATTTTTTAAATTTTTTTAAAGTTATTTTTTAATAATTATTAATTAATTATAGTGTTATATTTATATACGCTATAATTAACACCTGTTTTTAATAATATTTCAAAGAAAAAAACCGCTAAAGGTAAGGATTTTTTCAACAAATTATTTTAATGCTTAAAAATAATTTATTTATAGTTTTTTTTAATAAAATTTATTATATAATAAAAAACTTAAATTATTAATATAAACAAAATAAATAAAAAGCGTTTTAATAACAAGCTATGTATAACTTTACGCATAATATTATTATAATTTATTTACATTTAAATTTAAAAATATTTTTAAATATAACAATATATAATAAATAAAGCTTAAAGGCAACCAAGTTAAAAAGCGGAAATAAGCTTACAACTTTAGCTTTTAGCTGCTTTTTCTCCGATATATTTTTTTTTACAAATTGCACTTTTGTTAAAACGCCTCGGAAAATAACATAAACTTTTTACCACGCTTATTACACAGTTATAATATTTTTTAAAAAAGCTGCGGTTTATATTTAAAACCGTTTAGCTTTAACGAGAGTTTATAAATGCTATGTTATAATATTATAAGTTTTGCTTTCGCTAAAAAAAAAAAGCATCGCTTATAAAATTATAATGTAAAAAGGTTTTGCTTGCTTTATAAATGAAAACTTTAAAGTTATTTTACCAAGCGTTTATAAATAAAAAAACATTGTTAATTTTACACTGCGTTTTTTGCTATAAAAAGCTTCCGCCGTGCGACTTTATTTTTATTATATAAAAAGAGTACTTTTTGCTTTTGCTATTAAGTTAAAAGTAGAGGTCCCGGGCTATACCCTTACGGGCTACCCCGCTACCCGTTTTTTACGCAACACGCGTTTTTACGCTTATTTAAATAATTTCACCAATTTTTATCTCACTTTTTACTTTTTACTTTTTTTTTAATTGTTTTTTTTTGCTTTTTATTATAATGCTTGCTATAAATAATAAAAAGCAATTAGCGTAAGCATATTATAACGTTTAACTTAGTATATTAATTTGCAAAGTAGCAATAAAGTAAAAAGTTTTAAAAATTACTTTATATTGTAAATTTAAAAGCATTTTTACTTAAAAAAAAAGTTAATTAAAGCTTTTAAGCTTTATTATTATATTTTAAAGCCTAGTTAATATATTAAGCTATTAACTAAGTTAAATTAAGCTATGTATTTTTATTTGTAAAGTTTAAAATATTAGCTAATTATATGCTAATTGCTTTTAAAATTATAAAAAAGCTTGAAAAGTTTTAATATTATAATTTTTTTAAAAAAAGCCTAGTAATAAAGTTTGCAAAATTAAAAACAATTAATTATTTAAAAGTTAATAATGCAACAAAAGCTAATATTAACCTTTTTTTTAATTAATTTAATGTTTTAAAACTAGTTAGCTTTATATTAAACCGCTAATATAATAGCAATAAAATGAAAATTGCTTAAAAAATTAACGGTAATTACTGCATTATTTATAAAAAAAAAGGTTATATAGCTTTAAAAAAAGCTATTAATTAAAACAAGTAAATTATAATATTAAAAATTATTAACGGCAATAATATAGCTTTTTTATTATTTATTATTTTTAAAAATATTAATGTTTAATAACAGTGGTTTTTTAAGTAAAATTTTAGTTTATAAAATAATTAATTATTTAAAGCTTTGCTTAAAAGGTAAATTAATAACTTAATTATATTAAAATAGCTTTAAAAGTTTTTTATTTTAGCAATTTAAGTTTATTATAATAATAAACAAATGGTATTAATTTATAATAGCTATAATAATTATATAAATAACCTTTTTTTAATAATTTATATATTAAATAAAATTTAGCTAATATTTTATAAGCTTTATTATAATTATATTATATAAGCATTAAATATAGGGATTTTTTTATTGCTAAAAAAAAGCTTTGAAAATATATATGCAAAGGTTTTGCTATAAGTTTAAAAATTAAATTTTTAAAAATTAAAGTTTTAAATGCATTGCAAAAAGTTTAAAATAAAATTATAATGTTTAAAATAATTAAAAATGCATAAATAACTTTTAAAATATTTTTGCAAAATTAATTAAAGCTGTTATTATTAAAATATATAATATTAAAATTAAAAAGTATTGCTAAAGCTATAAATAAAGCACTTTTAAAGTATAACTAATTTAAAATATTAAAGTTTTTTATTTTTAAGCTTTTTTTTAACTTTACAACGCTTTTAATTAGCTAAAATTTTTGCTAAAGCTATTAAAAGTTTACATTTAAATATAACGCTTTTAATTTATTAACGCAAAAGTTAATAATTTAAAAAGCTAGCAATGCTTTTAATTATTAAGCAAAAAAAATTGCAAGCTTTAAATTTAAAGTTAGCTATTTTAAAGCTAAACTTTAAAAAATAATAAAACTAAAGCAAAAAAAAATAAAGCTAACGCTAAGCAAGCAATTAATTTATATAGCAAACATATAGCAAGTGCAATAAAAGCTAAGGCGTAAAGTCTTATATAAAAATAAAGCTAGCAATTACAACGTGCTAAAGCTTTCAATTACGCTAAAAATAGCAATTATAAAAAATAAAACTAAAGTTGAAAACTGTATTTTAGTAGAAAACACCAGATAATTGCAATTGCAAGCAATTTCGTTGAAAAAATTGGGCTTTAATTAAGTGGTGGTGGTGGCGGGTGACTAGCCCGTGAGGGTGTGGCCCGGGACCCCTACCTCTAACTTACAGGCTACGAAAAGTCTCCAGGACTGCAAAAAATGCTTTCTATCGGAGAGTAATTCCACCGTTAGTGTTTGCTACAAATGCCGCACCAGTTTGAAAAACGGAAAGCTGCTAAGGCTTTGTTCGGTTAACAATATGGATATAAAATGCAAGCATCAGTACTTAAACAAGCTAAGTAATCTTTCCCCTGTTGAAAAGAGGTTAATTGCTCTCCAAGGCGCATTTGATTACATTACAAAATTCACGGTCGACAACAAGACGCGATCGGGCATCAGCTATCGCAAGCACATAAAGGGGCATATTGTTGTGTTTCCAAACAAGGTGGAGGATCTCGTTGCACTTCAACCGGTGCAGTCCTGTTCAGATGTATATGTTTAGCATTGCAATGCTCTTGGGCTAACTTCCTTGGTCACTGATGTATAACCCATGTCTTGCATGCAATCAAATGATTAATGCCGCCATCAGCCTTTCCCTGTGAAATCCAAACCGTTATGCCATCCCAGAAGTACTGATTAGTCACAATGACACGATGTTTCCATCCTCCACTATTCCAATCTAGCCTACCCCTCCAGTGACAAGGGCCAAGCGCTCTAATCGCGTTTGCTATTAAAGCAACGAACAAGCTGCATGTCCTCCTATATTGATTGTAAGTGCACCTGTAACATTTGAGAGGAACGGCATGCAGCTATGTGTACTAACCGTCTGAATGGTGATACGCTTGGCGTGGAAGGCGCACAGTTTTGCGTCCTCAACAAGAGAAACACAAGGTAAAACTCAAATGACAACGTTATAGACCAATGTTATTTACTGACAATATTAATGCTTTGCCCATAACTCGCTGCATTTTGGACAGGACTTTAGTAATGCCTGCTTAACCTTGGACAATATCATTAGATTAAGCCTGCTAACCTTCTTGTATCTTAGACACAAAAGCTCCAAGGCTCTTTTTCGCCGGTTTGATTTATTTAAGCGAAGTCCTATAATAATAGCCTCAAGAAAAAAATAACAATTGTTTTCACAAAGTTTTAATCCTTTTGAATTTAAGTTCTACATATATGCTGCTGGCTCTAAGCATTTAACAGTACTAAATTTAATGCCCGGGGTAAAACCACTTCAAAAGGTGTAAATACTATGAATACACCTTGGCAAAAGGTATATTGCTTAATCTTCTGTTTGAACACAGAGTTTCCCGCCTTCAAGCCGGCCTTAGAGCTCAATAAACGCGGCGTCAGATGGGTGGACCGCAGAAAAGTGTTCAAGGTTGTAAGAAGTTAATGGATAAAGTGCCCAAAGTTTAACGCAACCTCTGTAAAACACGGTAACGCCATGCTTCCCGTGGTCTAGATAGCAAGTTTTATTAACAAATCGCTTAAGAAGTATGGTCAAACCTTTTTTACCAATATGCAGCCCTGCAGCTGAAAACTCGGGGGTAATGTTTGTCGTCGTGACAATATCGCTGTTTTGGTATATAGGGACCTGCAATTGTAATCGCTCTGGGATTTTGATGTCGGCTGACTCGGCAACCATATTGATGGCATACATGGTCGACAATACATCAGGCCTTTTTAATTATCGCAAAACAGCATGGAGTGGCAGCGGATAAAAAGGGTCGAAAGAAGTGCCGCGGGAATAGATCTGGGTTTTGTGTTTTGAAAATCTATGCAGCAAGTCTGTAAAATAGTTCTCTAAGGACGGCTTTTTTTTCTAACATTTTACTGCTGGGAAAAGCATGGGAGGTCGTAACCCAAAACTGGCCCAGATCTGCGTCTTTTTTGTCTCCCTTTTCAAATTTAAATTTAAAAGTCCGCCGGTCCTCTTAATCTCTTTTACATACGTAGAGGACAAATTCAGTAAAGGGCCATTAGTAATATTAAGAAATTTATATATGAGCGACTCTATACAATGATCTTGGGAATTTGCCGCTATCTGTGCCTCTAATAACAACTAATAATCAAAAAGCTGGCTGTTCTTTGTAGTTTATTAGTATAGAAAAACTACTAATTAATAAAGGGCTAAACTTAACATTAATACTTACTGGGAGTTTTTGCCGTGTCTTATTTGCTTGGGTTTTATGGTTTTAAGAACTGATATGCTTGCGCCACCCGCTTTTACGGATTGATACGTTGCAAATGTTGCAAGTTTTTCTAGGTGGTCCATTATGCTTTTGTTGGTGACGTGCAAAATTCTTCTTGGAGATTACTTGTCTGCAAATTTCGCAGATCTGGCGATCTGACATTGCAGAGATGGTGAAGGATGAAAAGGGATGAAAAGGGATGAAAAGGGATGAAGAGGGATGAAGAGGGATGAAGAGAGATTTAATTGGGCCGTTGTAAACTCAAGGTGGGGGGTTGTTAGAATAAGCGAGCTAGTCAATTGGAGGTTTAGAAGTGTTCTAAGAGCGCGTCTTGCTGTTTCTCTGAGATGTGTACTAATAAATAGCGTGGCGTGTTCACAGGGGTTGAGCAGTCCCTGCTTACCCCCTAACATACTAGCCCGCATCGGTCCATCCAAATTAACCATCAATTCTGACAGGGGTATTGTCAGATTGGCGAGGGCTAAATATAGCTAGTCTCAGCTGCCGTGGGCTAGTGGTATCAGCGCTAGAACTGTAGGCCACCGGGGCCTCGCTAGGGTGAATGCTTTCTGTTTCATGCAGTTGATTGAATTATAGAACCTGTTTTCTTGCAAGGATTGAGAAAAGTTTATGGTCTATTAGCCTCTAGTCTTAAGTTACTCGTATTTGTAACCATGTCTATCCTAGATACTAACCCTACTTGAAATCCTCACTGGACACAATCCAAAGAGATAAACAGATCCCATCTCAAATCCGGCGGAAACACAATAATAAACACAGACATATCACCACAATTTTAGTATCTATGGCCTGAATTTAACTATACCAACCTGATAAGGGTTTTCTCTAGATAGCTAAGGTCACGCTATAGAGGCCCCAAAAAGTTGGAGCAGCCTTTGCAGCTAAACCAGGTTCTGTTCCACGAAGACACCTTGAAAGATTTTCTGCGACGGTTCATGGTCCCTGCCGTGAACCACTGCCTAGACCAATCAGAATGCCAGCTGCATTTTGGGCGAGGGAGTCGGTGTGGTGGCAGCGAGGACTGGTCCGTGGTGTCACCTATATGGTTCAATCCGCCGGAAGACTTTGCTAATCGTCTGCCCGGGGATACCAAGGTCTCAAGCAAGTGGTGGCCTACAATGAAGGACGATTATACCCGGGCCCTTGAATGGCAGAAGGTTGTGGCCCAAGTCCTCACTTATATGGCGGACAATAATTCGAGATATGGGTTTATTATCACAGATGAAGTCCTTGTCGTGCTAAGGCTCAGTTATATTGAATCTTTAATGTATCGACACACTGCTAGCTGTATTTCCCTTGAATGTTGGTGTATCCATGCCTAGATAAGTGGCAGTAGGCTTTTTGCCTAACGTGGAACAGTGACTATAGCTACCTCAAACAGCGATTAAGAATCCTGCAGTTCTAAACATGTGATCTCTTTTCTCGGCATGCTGGCTCATGATCATCACGACTTTCCGATTCCAGCAAGAGATTGCCCTGACTGTTTGCAGCACGAGCCACTACCCCTCATAGGCTGGCGAGCGAGACGACTTGTCACAAACACGACGAGGAGGACGACGAGACGAACGAGACTGATAAGGATGTCCTGGAGCCACGGTCGAAGAGAAGGAAGATGGTCAGCACGAATAACGACCCAAGCAGCAGCAGCATCTCTCAGGATCTCTGCACATGGGTAACATGTATATTATGCGCCTTTTTACCTTTGCTAGAAAATGACTTGTCACAATAAGCTACATACCACGGCGGGCGACGTTGAGGGTCTTCAGGCTTCCTCACGGAAAATATCGCTGCCTAAAGCCGTCGGCACGTAATAAATTGTAATAAAAGAGGCAAAAGCTTGTCACGAACTCTTAAGTAATTAGATAGGTATCTTAATACGAAATATATATAATTGTTCTCCCACTGACATAGTCTTCGCCTGCTACATACAACGCCTTCCACATTCCATGATATAACAGGTCTGCAGCTTAGAAAGAATTAAGCAAAATACTCACAGCCCTGAAAGTAAATAGCAAGGGTGTATTGTAAGTTGCAACCATAACGTATCAATACCCGGCGTACAGGTATATAACACTCTAAAACTATGAGCCATACACTTGATCTCCCCCCCCTTTTTGCACTTTTCGTACTGGGAACCATTTCGTATCTGTATCTGGGCGCTTGAGGCGGAGAATATCATTTATTAGCAATCAATTAGTAGTCGTTTTGCCGAATGGGCACCGCCAATAATGGTGGCAAGGTGATCAAGGTGCCGAAGCTACCACTGGATTTTCGACGGCCCTAGACAAACAGAGATGCACCCGGCACTTGTAGTGGTTAGGGCCAGGAACAACCCTTACTCAGTATATCTATATTTACCTGCCCTACCTCATGCTTTTGCCCCTCATATTCTTGAGGAGAACATTCTTGATTAGTGGTACGTAGACACCACATTTGGCCGTAGAAAATAGGTTCTCGGCGAATTTGACATATTGATTAAAAAACTACTTAGTTTAGCTGCCGGGTTGCTTTTTGGTTTGTTAATGTACGTAACGAAGGCACTGTAAGAATTTGTCTTTACATTGTGAAGTCCTACTAAAGCATTTCATAGATCTTTTATAATGTCGGACTCTAAAACCAAGAAATGTGGTGGCACTCTTCCAGGAGGGGCAACATGCGACGCAACCATTACCGATTCAATCACACAATGCTTGAAATGCGGCAAAAAATATGTAAGTCGTTCTAGGCATAACAACTGTAGTTAGAGCTAACTAAAGGGTGATCGGCAGAACTAAGGATGTAAGAGGGGGAAAGAATGGATGTTTTCCACTTTTCGCCAATACTCGATAGTATTAAACGCAATAACCTAGCCATAGAGCTTACGAGTTCTATAATACAATAAGCATTGCATTGCTGGCACAAAGTTATAGTTTTGTTTATATGTTCATCCCCTTACTCTCCTCTTAAATCAATCGGCTAGAATCTGGAAGTTCTCCAGCGTTGATTAACGTCCGTAATTCTTCTTTGTTGCCCCATCCCGCATAACATTCTAAATAGTCTTCAAGGAGAAATTTTGTTATGGCCTCGGGAAGATTGTTGGCTTGCTTCCTGTACGCTTGCATGTCTAGTGTTCCAGGCCATCTTTCCATCCCTGGTGGGAAGTACCCAGCATGTTCCCAATCAATCAAGGCCTTGACTTAAAAATTTTGTTGGTCCAAGATGATATTTTGAGCTGCAATATCCCTATGTTGAAAGACATACTCCAGCTTCTCTAGTAGAATAGTCTTCTAACTCTTTTTACCTTTCCACGGTGGTTGAGCATCGGGGGCAAGCTAAAAAAAAGGCATTACAAATCCATCAACACTTCGTTGTTAAGACTTTAACTTTGCAAGCTATGTTAACACAATGTTTGCAATAAAGTCGAGAGCATTTGAGTGAGCTTGGTTTAAACATATCTTACATGGTGTATCTTCTGTATGTTTTTGACCTGCTCGTTTTAAGCAACTTTAAAAACAAATCTCTTTTAGGGTTAAACCATCAATAAACTCTGTAACCAAATATCGACGGCCATTAGGTAGTTGTCCATGCTTAAATAACCTGGGCACTGGGATTGTTGTCTTGTTACAAACCAACACTAAAGCTGTAGCTTCATTGGTAATGCGTTCATGATTCCTGTTTAAAATAGCATTGGTCAGTATAATAAACAAAATATTACGGCACATCAATAACAGGTCTTACAAGGATCTAAACCAGGTAAAAGGAGTGCCATCGGGATACGGATCATTAAAAGGCAGGCGGGAGGTCTTCTTAAAAGTTGTAGCGGTAATTTCATACGATACGTCATTAGATTCGTACGAACGGCAGACTGGGTCCGCTATGACATCTGTCAGAATTGAGGGTTAATTTAGATGGATTACCGCGGGCTAATACGTCAGGGGGTGAGCAGGGACTGCTCAACCCCTGTGAACCCGCTACGCTATTTATGAGTACACATCTCAGAGAGACAGCAAGACGCGCTCTTAACAACAATACAAGAATTTACACCCTCAATTGACTGGCTTGCTTATTTCTAACACATACATATACCCACTATCATTATATTATACCCAAGCCCTCTGGGAAAATGTCGCTCACCGCACCCTCATAGGAAGCGCATTACGGAAGTTGAGGCCGTAAATATCCATCACCATTAGCGTGCGCTGACAATACTAAGCCTGATGGATATCTGCGACCGTAACCTCCGTATATGCGGAAATATTAAATGATCGACTCCGTACTTATTGATCAGCCAAATGCAGGGCGAGCTGCAGGCGACGTATCTCTACCTACCTACAACCTAGGTAGTTAGGTAGTGCCCCCCGCTTCTGAAGCCAAGCTTATGGGGATCAGCCACCTACTTCCTGTCCCGTCATCAGAATAAGCCACCATCACCATCTACCGGTACCTGTTAAGGGCGCATGTGATCACATAATTACTCGAGCTTGTTTATGTGCATGCTTGAACTTACAGTTGAGTAGCGCAAAAATGGTCCGAATGCCCTCACCCCGTAGGAACTGCAAAGAGCTGCAATTATGAGGGGTTCAATTTGACATTCGTTGTTGCACGAGGTTCATCAAAGTCCTTGCGAGTCAGGATGAGATTATATACAAGATAGGCCTCTCTATTGATCTCAAGATAGCTTCGTGACACTAACTCCTTCATAGATGCGCGCCACCAATGGTCTAGCCGTATACCTATGAGACTAAGGTAACCTATAGCAACACGCCAATGAAGCGATCCCTGAAGAAGAAAAAAGGAACTGCAAGACTTAGTTAACTGACAAGATTCATAGGAAGACTAAGGGCATCGATAGTTTCCATATCTTGCATAGTTGCTGTAGTATATAAAGCATTTTAGATCATAATCTCAGTTCGTAATTTCCTTGTCCGTACGCCTGGGTAACAATTGGGCTTCTCGTCATCACATTCGCTAGTTGCACCGATCTTCTCAGTACCACACTATCATAGCACTCCTAGAGCCATGCATATAGACTGGGGTCAATGTTGCGGATAGGGTAGCCACCGATCTTGTGCCCTTCCGGGAATGCATAGAATCTACGGAGAGAATCGACATCTTCCGTGTGAAGCCGGAGGAGGTAAGGGGGCAAAGAGGCCAAAATCGAATCGTGGCTAGTGGTATCAAGTTGAACAAATGGGGGGTGCTCCTCGCCGGGATGTCGGCCACCCAATATATGGCTCGCCTCATGCAGGAAGGACATTATCATGTCTGCCTTATACAGATCGTCGAATGAATTGTTATAGATACGAAGTTCCAATGGGCGACGGCTCATCAACGCGTCAACCGGGAAAAATGACGCTGCCATTTTGCCAGGCCGACGCGAGTACTTATACCTCAGCTGGAATGTTATTGGCTTTGTGCCCGGCTCGACAAACTGGAAGTTGATGTCGATCTGGTCGCTGTATTCCTTGAGAGCTATCCGTAGACAATCCAAAGCGTAACTGGCGTCACCTCTACTCGGGAAGGAGGCATAATCGACACTGTATGGGATTGTCGAATCTGGGAGAAAACGGTATACCTCGTTGTAATGGTCCCTATGGATATTGAGAAGGCGGCTATCCTTGATAAAGGATCTCTCTGTGCTGCAGGGGGTTGCCGTCCGCTCGGCCCCTGCCCCGGCAATTCCACGAATGTCCAAGGGTGCGAAGATTTCGCGGATAGAGATAGCCCCATCATGCACGGGGACTGAGAGGTCATCGCCAAGGTTGATAGTATCTGGAAATGCATCCGATATGATAGGCAGGTAGTCTCTGATGCCACATAGGTCTCTACTAGACCGTTCGTCCGCTATATTTCCTAGTTGTGTATCACCACTGGAGGTATCGTTGTTGTCATCGTCTATGTGGGCGCTTCTATTCTTGGCACTTTCTTGCACCTTTCCCTCTGCAAACTCTTCGGGAAGAGTCTCCAGCTCGGTTGGTTCAGTCAACGCATCCTGGTCATCCTGGCTGAAGACAGACTTGGAGCCGGCGGTGAGACGAGCTGCGGCGGCAGAACCAGTGCTGATGCTCATGGCATCAATGTCGCTCAGCATCGGTTCAAATGTAGTAGGAGAACCGTCCGGGGTGAAAAAACGCTTCTTTTGGCCTAAATTATCGTTCTGCGTGCGGGCAGCTTCGTAGCTAGCAGTCTTGTAAAGACCCTCGACATCGTCGCGGTTGTTGGCTGCGTCTCGAATGGACATGTCCGTTGTTGGGAAAACTGACCGGCGGTCTGGCAAAGCCATGTTGTTAGGCTTCATTATAGAACCTAGTGTGATACAGATGGTGGTGAAGGAACTAGGGAAATAAGGCACCCAGTCAGGGGGGACTGTGAAGAGCAAAGAAAGGTGTATCTCGTAGACATACAGCGTCCCACCCACCACATTACTTGAGTTGGAGTTGAACGGGGGCTTCAGTAATAGATCGCCACTTACCTTGAGTGTCCGACATAGCTGCCTTCTGAGTTCTCGCCTTTGTGTTCTCTCGGTGGTTCTGGATTCGTTCTTGCAAGACAGCATGAAGTGAGGGGTGACAGGAGAGAACTTTGCAATGGGAGAGTAAAGGCCCAGAAGAGTATACCCAAATACTTACGTACCTAAGGGTCCCATTCCCTGCGATGTCTAAGATGTGGTAGGTCCTCTGTCC
The DNA here is from genome assembly GCA_022385695.1 of Xylaria arbuscula. NCBI lineage: Eukaryota > Fungi > Ascomycota > Sordariomycetes > Xylariales > Xylariaceae > Xylaria > Xylaria arbuscula. The sequence continues at coordinate 50,430 of MU279403.1, forward strand.
CCTAACACCCGTAGACGCGCAAAGTTGCTCAATCTACGTAAATTTCAGAAGCTACCCCTCTTACAAACAAGCAAGCTGTGGGCGGTACCGGTTCTTCAGAAGGCCCCGATGACACAATCCCCGAATCTGCAATAAGAACAGAGGATCGGGGTCAAGTTTTGGTGGCTGTGCTGTGCCTCGAAGCCCCCCGAAGAACCAGCTGACATCTGTGGCCTCCAATCAGTTGAAGCCACGCCGGCTGGGCCCCTTGTTCAGATCACCTACTGTAAGTATACATACCATCGTAGTAGGGCATCTATAACACCAGGAGAACTATAGATCTAGAAGTTCAGCTAGGATATACATCCCCCAATCGGGACCTGGGGTAAAACGTTGACTCCGCATATCGGCGTGTCATCATTTACAACGGACAGAACAAATCGGTTTCCTTCACGGCAACTTCCCAACTCCTTTCCATGTACCATCTACATTACAATGTAACATAGATATAAAGAAAATCATAGTTGACATGTGCCGTACGCCGTGTGTACGTTTATAGACTGTGTAGCATCAGATCCTCCAGGGTCTGTCGATAGGAGATTCAGCGTCATTATGTACCCATTTTCTTGGCTCATTCACGGAACAACTAATTTTCCTTGCCGGAGACCTGCATATGATCCTTATCCCACTACTATCAACTCAGTCACAGTTATAAATGCACTCAGTATGTACGCATAAATAGGCTTGCCTTCCGAAAGACTTAAACTGTCACGAGGAGACTTTGGCAATAGTAGCCCTAAGACCACTGTAGTTTATGATGATAGACGCTCTAAGCATTCGAGGCTTCCCCTGTCCGGCATCAACACTATATTCTTCGAAACGCGGACTGAGGGTAGCTAAGATACTTTAGCACTGGTAAGCTAACCTACTAAAAGCCTACATCTGCGTTTTCATTCTGTCTATTCAGCTCTCTCCTGTTCAAGCCATCATAGCCGAGCCTGGGGATTGGGAGCTCTGTCCTGATCTATAGAGTCCGGTCGGACCACGGCCCCGGGGAATCCGGCCAGAGAACCCAAGGATCTTGACATCCTGTCATCAAGCCATCAAGGAGCCTAAGAACGAGGATTACTGTATATACCCTGAGCTTGGGCTTGAAGCTCTCTCTCTCGCTCATTGAACAAGAATTGACATACAGGACCTCACTGGCAATCCCTGAATCTCTTCATGCTATATGCAAAGTACATTCCCGTCTGAGGACATGCATCTACGGTAAATTACATCGTTAGAGCTATATCGAGAAATTATTAGAAATTTCGGGTATAGAAGCAAATAAGCGGGCCTTGAATTGGGCACATAAGTTGTTGGCAAGGTGTTGCCGCATAAAGTGATATAAACAATACCAAATATTGGGGTAAGGGGCCTAGCTCTATCAAATATTAGCTTATTCTTTGTTTTCACGACGCTCTTGGCTTTATAGTCCATGAACTGTTCGCTGCTATAAGACTGTTTGGCAATTATAAGGCTAGCAAGTAGCAAAGAGGCATGGTTGCATATAGCCTTTAAACAAAGGCTTAAGGTCCTGCTTATCTAGTATTACTTATATATAAGTGTACTCTGCAACTGCGACCGTAATAGTCTTTTACAACATCATGATTATAAACTAGCTACGTGCGGTGGCAAGAGTCATTGGAGACAAATGATTACCCCTATTATTTGGCCGTATGGGCCCCTTGCAGATAGTAAGTAATTAAGAGTACAGAAACGTGACTCGGGACACATTGGTCACGGCTATCCCCTGCTCGCATTAACGGGCTGTTCTTGATATTGTCAGCAGGGGTCTTTACTGTCGTCAAACGTCGTGGATTTGATGATTTGTCCAGCGATACTGTCATATCAACCGTAGAACGGCGTAGACTCAACGCTAAGAGGCCCTCTATATAATACTGCCATGATTGAGTAATGTCATCTTCCTAAGTTCGGCGTAGAAAGGTGTAAATGCGTATAGCAAGGTTCATATGGTGTTCGGGATAGTGGTCTCTAATCCTCGTACACGTAGGACGTAATTCACAATATTGACCTATGTTGGCAATGGACTGGTGGTTGTCACCAGCTGTTTAATTAGAATAGTGAAAAGCAAGAGTGTGAGGTACAATCACCCCTATTCAGCTATGATAATAGGTACATAACAACGATCAGTGAATATGACTGCCATTTGTGTATACCCCAAGAATATGGAGTGGTATGGGGAGATTTGCTAGACTTCTGACCGTCTACGAATCCTAACTTCAGCCTCCGTAGGCGGGAGGATCATGTTCAGCATAACTGTTTTCTTCCACGGCTTGCTAATCTCTACATCATAATTCGTGATGACTTGGAGCAGAGCCTGTTTTAGGTACTGAGACGCGAACCAACGTCCTGGGCATGCGTGTCGGCCATAGCCAAAAGAGAGGAACGAATCCGTCAGAGTCGCCGTGGTGATGCGTGTGGACGCCTCGCGCTTCTCACCTTGTTGCTCCTCAAATGGCCTAGAGAAGCGGAAGGCGTCGTATTCCGAAGGGTCTGGGTAAAAGTCGGCGTCACGGTGAATGGCTCTGCCGGGTATGCCGATCCGCGTGCCGGCGGGCAGGTGGGTGCCGTTGTCGAGAGTCAACCCGTCTGTTTGTGTAGAGACGACGCGCATAAAGGAGATGATGGGAAATGTTGAGAGGCGCATAGACTCCCTGACCGCTGAGTCCAAGCGATGGAGTCCTTCGAAAATAGTACTTGAACTCAATTTGCCATATCTCTTACTAGCGATTCTGTGTTCCTCGCGCAGACCTGCGACGAACTCGTCACAGGAGACGCTGGAATGGAGATCGAGGATACAGCCCACGAAGGCATACGTAACGCCGAAATTCGAAGTGAGATGAAGCTGCAGCAAGCCTCTCGCCATGCTTATGGGCCTGAGGTGTCTCGGGCCTGCTTTTTCACATTCATCTATAAGCCACTGGATAGGGTCGTTCTATGCCATGTGCACCGGCGGCAGTCAGTAGGAGTTACTGTTAAGGAGGGTGGATCACCTCGTCAAATGTACCGGTTTTTCCTTTCCCCGGAGCCCATCGCGCAACTGCTGTAAACGCTTCTCTACTAGAGGTAGGATGATCTTCAGACATGCGGCCTCGTGCTTTCTCGCGGAATACCCAAACAGGGGCCCCAGAAGCGGACGCACCACTGGTGGTAGCGCGTTGATGAATGCCGCGCCGCCGAACTGCGCTCGGCCTAGCTCTCTCGCATGCTCCGTGAAGTCGTCGTTGCAAGACAACTCTTGGCCGAAGATGGCGCGGCTTGCGACTCGCGTCATGATCTTGGTACAGCTATCCCAGACCTCGACCGTCGTCCACTCGGAAGTGCGGGTACCCCAGTGCTGGCGGAAGGCGAGATTCAGCTCTTCGTTGATCGGGTCGATAAACTTGTCGAGTGTGTTCTTTCGAAAGAAGCGCCTCACAACGTCGAAATGAATAAGATGGTCGAAAATAGCGGCATCTCCCGTTGTATATTTGGGCTGGAGCCCTTCTAGCTGTACCTTCTTCGTCACGAGCTCGCTTTCGGGCTTGTTGAGGACGTGCAATTGGGAAATGGGGAGGCAGACGACAGGACCCACACCCATCATCGACTGAGAGAAGACAGAATCATCTTGTTTATTGAACGTTAGATACCCAAGCGAGGAGTGCTCATAGCACTGGGTGATGGAGTGCAGTGCGCCGATCACCCAAGGAAGTATTCCGTCCGGCGAGACGCCGACAGTAGGGACCTCAGTCCAAAACCTTGCGTGCTTAGGGCTTTTGTGTTTGTAGAAAGTGGTGTACACGACGTGATGGAGGATACATAGGAAAATGACTACTACGAAAATGAGCAGCAACATAGTTAAATGTGTTGATATTGAGGCAGTCGTATATAGAATGAGTGAGGCGTTCAAGCCGATAGATCTAGTAATACAGTACAGATTCGTTGTATTGGGGAAATACAAGTAAGTATAATATCTATCGGGTCAAGGACCAGCGGAAAAGAGCAACATGTCTGACAGCGCCGTCTGCAAGTCAATGCAAATTCAATACATGTTTTTTACCATGTTTTACCATGTTTCTCTCTTCAGTGTCAAGTTGTTAGTCCTAACCGGTCATCACGATTGCTATTCGTCGTGCCCATGACATGAAAACTTATGCGGCCTGAAGGTTAATCGAGTACTCAATAAGGAGAAAAACTACCCTTGGTCCTAGTAGTAGGTCTACTAAGACACAGGTATTGATTCAATATGTGGAAGGTACCTATTCCGTACCAGTACTTCCACCGCGATCGCTTCGCTGTCACGACGTTGCGCGTATAGCTCTTACATAGGTAGTTTAAATGCAACGTCGGTGACAGGGGGTGTTGGGGTCAATCGTCATATTAAGCTACGACCCACCCCCAGAGCTACATATGGTATGACAGTTGCATACTTAGTAGTGCGCCTCTCATTTGCTTTCAGGTGAGGGCATCTACCTAGGTAGGTAGGTACTAAGTAAGGTATGGTTACACACATCCTACGAGTAGCAAAACTCCAGGCGAGCAGGATGATATGGCATGAAGTGACAGCGCGTCTGCCAGCCTGCCTTGCCTGCCACAATCCGGGGTCTCGGGCATTCCCCTACACCCCTACCGATTTCAGGCGGCTCCGACTCCCTTTAGAGATGTGATGAAATGAAATACCGATAACAGAAACTGACCTTCTGCATGTACCTCTCTACATTTACATAAAAACTATAACACTATAGCAAAACGCTGAACTTTACTTCTCTTTACTTTACTCTCTTTGAAGTGACCGTGGTACACTAGTTAAAGCAATTGCCTATTTTCCATTAGCCCACCGGGAATACCGCCATGGAATCATCTAAAGACGCCGAGACGGGTCAAGTCCCCGAAGCCAATATCAAGACCGAGGAGCTCGCAGATGCAAGCACATACGACGCCGACGAGTACGTGACGGGGCACAAGCTGGTCATCCTCGTGGCCTGTATCGCGATGTCCTGCTTCCTGGTCCTCATAGACACGATGGTCGTCAGCACCGTGAGCGCCAACTCCTCATTCACCCCCCCCCTTCTCTTTTCCTGACATGACAATTGGGTCAGTCAGTTAATCAGCCAGCCAGTCACATGGTTGGTGCGTTTAGCGTCTAGACGATCGACTAACACGAAGGACCTTCTCAGGCCGTGCCCAAAATAACAGACCAGTTCAAATCCCTCGCGGACGTTGGCTGGTATGCCAGCGCGTATCAATTCGGAAGGTGAGGTCTACTTCCCTTAGTTGATTACTTGCCCGATATGTTAGAACAAACTGGCAATGATGTCTGACCTACTCACTTACTTATTCATGATAGTGCGGCCCCGCAACCCCTCGCGGGCAAAGTGTATACATATTTCAAAAGCAAAGTATGTCTGATGGCTAAGCTCGCTTCCCACCCCTTTCCCCTTTGCAGCAAAAGAAAGTCGAGCGAGGTGAGAGCGAAATGATGAGTAGATATGAAGAGAGAAAACCACTGTAAAATAATGACACGAAGAGAAGAAAAGATAATAACAGGGATCAACAGTGGTCGTTCCTCGCCTTTTTCGCCGTTTTTGAGATCGGCTCTCTGCTCTGCGCGACGGCTGTCTCGTCCAACATGTTCATCGTCGGACGCGCCATCGCTGGCTTCGGTGGCGCCGGCATCATCAACGGTGCCCTCACTATTGTGTCGGGCTCTTCTCCTATGGAGAAACGACCAGGTGAGTTCTCTCTCTCTCTCTCTCTCTCTTTTACTCCTATCTCCCACGATCCCACCCCCTGTTCTGCTGCTAGTGAAAACATGAATTCTTGCCAGGCAAATATATGCGCGAAAGCTGACAACTTGTGTCTATGTCTTGTCTAGCTCTGATTGGTATCACGATGGGCGGTGAGTGCTTAATTTAATTAAAACACGTAGAGAAAGGAAGAGAGAGATAGACAGACGATTGTCATCCTCAATTAACTCCCTCCCCAATTGATGATCATCGACTTCTGACAATGCATGTTATAATTAGTGAACCAGCTCGGCTTGATCATCGGGCCACTTATAGGCGGCGCCTTCACATCTTACGTGACTTGGAGGTGGTGTGAGTAAACCCTCCCCAGCTCCGGCACTATCTTCGCATCGTAAATACCTACTTACTTGCCTTACTCACTCACCGCACAACAGGCTTCTATATCAACCTGCCCCTCGGCGGCATCACCGCCCTTGCCATCGTCTTCATGCGGATCCCGGAACAGGTCGCCAAGCCGGCCGCCATGACCGTCCTGCCCCGGCTGCACAGGTACCTCGACCTCCTGGGCTTCGTGCTGTTCGCAGGGTCGGTGCTGCAGCTCCTGCTGGCGCTGCAGTTCGGTGGCGTGATCTTCCCCTGGGGTTCTTCCCAGGTCATCGGCCTGTTCGTGGGCGCGGGCGTTACCTTCGCCGCCTGGTTCTCGTGGAACCTGCGCGCGGGCGACGACGCCCTGCTGCCCCACGCCATGATCAGCCGCCGCGCCGTCTGGTCCGCGGGGTTGTACCAGGCCATCCTGCTCTCGGCCCTCTACGGGTCTACCTTCTACCTGCCCATCTACTTCCAGGCTGTCAATGGCGCCAGCGCCATCCTAAGCGGCGTCTATCTGCTGCCCTCCATATTGCCGCAGTTGCTATTTGCCGGATCTTCCGGGTTCGCCTGTAAGTTCTATCTTCCAAGTCTTAAATTTATCCCGAGCGCGCGAGCGAAGGAGGGAAGAAGGAGAAAGGTCGTCGCAATTGGTTCGATTGAGCTCAAGACACTTATTAATGCTGACGATGATGATATTAGTGGCCAAAGTGGGATATGTCATACCCTTTGCCATCTTCGCGACTGTTCTCCTAACGACTGCCAACGGTCTCTACTCGTTACTTCAGCCCGGTAGCCCGACGGGGTATTGGGTTGGCTTCCAAGTCCTCGGCGGTGTGGGTTCAGGAGCTGGCTTGCAGGTGGTAAGTGCATGTTTATGAATTCATTCTCTGAAGTCGTTCGCTCGTCGCAGCGCGGAAACATCTCCCTCTATGTAATGAAGTGGCAACATCGACTAACCCAACCTGAAATAGGCCATCATAGCTACTCAGGCGGTGACGACGAACAAGGAGCTCTCGTCCGCCATGTCATTCATCGTCTTCTGCCAGTCCCTCGGGCCCGCCGTCATCCTGGCCCTGTCCCAGCTCGTCTTCATCCACGGGCTGCAGACGGAGCTGCCCATCCAGGCCCCGGCTGTCGATGCCGGGGCCGTGATCCAGGCCGGCGCGACGCGTTTCCGCGACTTCGTACCTGCCGACGACCTGCACGGCGTGCTCGTCGGCTACTCTAACGCTATAGATCAGGTCTTCTACCTCCTCGCCGGGCTGACGGCTACCGGCATCCTCGTTCTCTGGGGGATGGGCTGGGTGGATATCAGGGAGAAGAATAAGGAGGGTGCTTTCGACGGAGCGATGTTGGAGAACGAGAATGCAAAGGACGAGCAGAGTACGGAGAAACCGGGTCGCGAGGGCAATGGGGGTAACTCCGATGGCCTTGGGGAAGGCCGGGAGGAGGGTGTGGCCAGGTCTGACTAGGTACCGAAAGGATGTCAACTGAAATGGGTACCATAGCGGGAGAATGCGAGGGTGGACAGAGTGGGTGCGCCAAAAAACCACCAGCCGCCATCTTCTCGCCAAGACTCAGCAACTTTAAACACTTGGGTCATGCTCAAATAAAATCAAAAAAACTCTTTTAATATATTTAATTTAATTATTTTAAAAGTATTACTTTTTTTTTTTTTTAGTTTAATCAGTTTTTAAAAACATTTATACATAATTAATGGTGATAATATTTGCGGCTTAAGGGGTCTAGTACCTCGGATTCTCGGAACGTCCAAATCTCTGTACCTATTATCTTGCTAGGAAGAATTTATTGACACGGGTATTTAAAGAGAGAGCCATAGAACAACAGGGAGGAAGGTAAACTTATGGCGAATGAGGTTTTCGTTTTAGATACATATTACAACACACTCTCGTGATTATTTTAGGGACAGTCTTCGATCATATGAAACTTCATTGACATATTGATACATACATGATTGCGATATCCACACGATAAAAAGTTGTCATGCGCTGTAACTAAAAGTAGCTTTCTCATGCTTGTCATTATCGTTGCCAGCGGCACATGAAGCGGTGCTCCTCGGTTTCTCCAAGGAGGGACACATCCCATCCAGGCCTCATGCGCGATGGTGTGACACCAAAGCTTTCAAGAAGCCATTGCTCTTAGTACCGATGGCGAATTGGTCACTGCTACAGAGAAAGTCTTCTGTCTTGGCCTCCATTCTGAAATCATATCGCAGGACCAGCGTAGCCACGACGAGGTACATCTCAGCCCAGGCAAGACTGCGAGAATAAATAAAACGGTTAGCGTCGTTGATATCAAGAAAAGGGGGCCTAGGGGGGGAATAAAATCTGAAATGAAAATCAATTCATGACACGTACTGCATGCCCACGCAGTTCCGGGTCCCCTTGCCGAAGGGAGCCCAGAACTTCTCGAGCTCTCTTCTCTTGTCAAGGTCCACCCACCGGTCGGGGTCGAATCTGTGGGGCTCGGGGTAGAGCGTCTCGTCTGTGTGCATCAGTATCGTCGTCATACCGACCGGGGTCCCGGCGGGGATCCTCCAGTTGTTGTAGTGCAGCTCTCGATCTGGGGCGATGCGCGTCATGCGCGAGGCGATGGCGGGACTGAGGCGCAGGCCTTCCATCAACACCGAAGTCAGGAAGGGCAGCTGTTCAAGGACTTTCACGTCGGGAAAGTTGATCGACTCGACGTCTACTGCCGAGTTTATGCTCGTTGCCACGTCTAGTGAGTCCAGCTCGGCGCGGAGCCGCGCGAGTATCTTGGGATTGCTGAAAATATTGACCAGTATTAGCCGTAAAGCCGCCGCCGTTGTTCCCGTGCCTGCTCCGACCACGGTCGAAACATCTTCGAAAATGCGACCGGTCTCCTTATCCTGGGGTGGCAGCTTGGATGCCATGATAGCATGAATTACGGTCCGGTGGTCCTTGCCGCTCGCATCCACTACATCAGGTGTAGACATGAGTCTCACCGTATCTTCTTGATGCTCCTATTAAGCGATTAATATGGAGGTCTGCGGACTAGGAATGCATAACCTAACAGTTATCATTTTGAAGAAGGACTTCATTCCCTTGTCGGCCGTCTTCATCACCAAGGCCCTCGGCACAACCTTGGTCAAGAAGGGGCCAAACCATCGGACATGCTTCGTGATCCGCCATATATGCCCAGAGTCCGAGTTTGGTGGAGATAGAGCAGCGTCGAACTCCTCTTGACCTAAACTGTTGTAGTCTTTGTCTAGGATGTATTCGTTGGCAACATCGCGTGTGAACGCCTTGACGGCGGCACCGAGGTTGATGGCATTCGGCCGGTCCACAAAATTAGAAATCTGAACAAGCAGTTTCCTCTGGTGTCGTTGAAGCACCTCCTGCCGGCTAGCCACTCTTCCCTTGGAGAAATAGTGACTCAGGGGCTGGCGCCGGGCCCTGTGAATGGCATGGTCGGCTAGGAAGATTGTTGACCCTCCGGCCGTGAATGCATCAACGGCCCAGGCATACTTGTCCCATCGGCCGTCCTGTCTGTATAGAACGTCGAAGAAAGCGGGATCACTGACGTGGAGCTCATAGGGACTGATCCGGATAATGGGACCTAGGCTAGACTGTGAGTTGGGTGAGATTGCTGGTAAGAGTGCGGAAGGAGACGATGTAAAAGCAAGCTAACAGGTGACACCACAGCGATGGCTTACCATATTTCTTGTGCATCTCGGCGATCTTGAATGTATACTGCCCATTTTGCAGAACATCGTAATAGGCCTCATACCATCGCGTGATAGCGGCCAGCTTGGGGCCCGGGAACCGCGAGAGGGGGTGGAAGAAGAGGCGATGGAGAGCAAGAGCTACGCCATAGGCAAGGGTGATAGAGGCAACATAGTTCCAATAAGCCATAATCCATGGCAGAGTCTCCATAGCAGCGCCGGCGAACGGGTCTTTTGGAACTGCTCTCTTGGAACGGGTCTTTTGGTGAAGGGGGGGAGCGCGGGAAGAGATGGATGGAAGGGAAAGAGAGGGAGAGAGGGAGACCTGTTGCTGGCACGACAAGTGAAGCGACCAAGAAGAGGCAGGGTGATGAGTTGATGATGGCGGCGTGGCCTACTGAGTATGTGCTGGTCGGCGGCAGGCTGCGGGCACCCTGACGGCAACGTTGGGAGGCTCAACAAGCGAGATTACAGGCGAGATAACAATGATGGGATTCGTTCACACGGGTGCATCGCATGAGCGTATCGCATGGACAGCCGAGCAGGCAGGCAGGTTGTCGACGGCGCAAAAGGCGGACAGGAGCCGACAGAAGCCGCCGAGCTGCGTGCATGCTGCGTATTGCAACGACGTAGGTAACACAACATGATCAGCTGCTCGTACTACTAGTATACACCACGACGACATGTGTACCATCAGGATTGCCAGCCTGCCTCGCCTGCGTTTCTCGCAATGCGCTGCATGGTGGCGTTTTAACGGAACAAAGCCGCTCGGCCATGCCGTTCTAGGCTAGACTTGTACAATTTTGGCCCTACTGCATGTGGGTCTGGTTTGGTGGATCGCCCGACCTTTGAGCCGCAATTTGTACCAGTACTTTGTCCCCCGGCCCAACGAGGTACCGCTACCTGCTCCCCCTCGAGCTCAACCCCTGCTTACTGCACTCCCGATCGCGAAGGAGGACGTGGATGCTGGTGGAAGAGTGTCATTTGCGTGACGAAAGGATAATAAGATCACTGCCGATTCTTCTGGGTGCCCGCCGTCTGCAGTCATGGTCCAACCTCTCCTTGCACAATTACAGACATCAGCTATTCAGCCCAGGCAAGCAAGATGGAAGCAGTCCTCGACCAGGTCAGGGCTTTGGCCGCCACCGTGAGCCATGACGCTCGCCACCAGCTCAGCGACAGCTTGCGCAACATCGCCAGCTCGCTCGAAGATCCCCAGGACACGCTCGATAGGTGCAGCCGCATGGTAATGTTGATCTATATTGACTATCTCGTAGTCTCAGCATGTCCCCGTTGACTGACCATGAACACGCTTCAATAATAGCACCTCGAAGCTGCCGCCACCATGATAGGCATTGAGCTGGGCATCTACAGCCAGCTGGCCGACCGCGTCGGCTCCATGGCAACCCAGGAGCTATCCGAAAAGACTGGTGCAGAGCCCCAGTTGCTAAGTTCGTCCGACTTGAAGTCCTCTTAGTCATGCCGGAGCTGATCTGGCTGGCTGCCCACAGATCGAGTAATGAGGTATCTTGCCGCAATCGGCTCTGTCCAGGAGGCGTCCCAGGGTCGGTTCTGTGCCAACAACGTGACCAAGAACCTCTCACAGGATCTTGTGGTTGCTGGCATGCGTCATTCGTAAGATACTCGGGAATCTATTGCTATGTTCTGAGCCTCATGTCTCTTGATCTTACTAACGTCATCCCGCCCATCGTGCTTGAGCTGTTATTAGATTCTACACGATTGGGCCTCAGTACCAAGTGCTTCCGTCGTTTCTAAAAAAAACTGGTTTCAAAGAGCCTCGAGATGAACTAAATACAGCATTTCAAGAAGCATGGCACACTCCCCTCGACGCCTTCACTTGGTTCGCCGATCATCCCGATCATCTAGCTTACTTCAACGACTTCATGGCGCTTCGGCGTGCGCCGGAGGTCTCTTGGCTTTCTGTCTACCCCGCCCGAGAGCTGGCTGGGCAACCCAGCCCAGAAGACGCCGTCTACGTCAATATCGGTGGCGGCATCGGGCATCAATGTCTCCACTTTAAAGAGAAGTTCCCCGATATCCCCGGCCGCATTATCCTCCAGGACCTCCCTCACACTATCGCCAACGCATTGCCGTGTAAAGGGGTTGAGCAGATGGCTTACGACTTCTACGAGCCACAACCCATCATAGGTACGTACATACCTGCCTCCCAATCCTTCCAACACTGCACTTCCCCTCGCTTTTCGGTCTTGGTTGACGAACCACCACAAACACGGCAATGAATGATTAGGCGCCAAGTTCTACTTCATGAGAGCGGTCCTGCATGACCACCCCCCGCACCTCGTGGACAAGATTCTCGAGAACACGCGGGCGGCTATGAGGGACGGGTCAGTGTTACTGGTGGACGAGATGATCCTCCCGGAAACCAACCTCAGCGCGTCGGTGGCAGCCATCGATCTCACGATGCTCACCGCGCGCGGGGGTATGGAGCGCACGGAGGCGCAGTGGCGCCAAACGTTTGCGAAAGCAGGGCTCAGACTGGCCAAGACATACCCGTACAACCCGGCGAACTACGAGAGCGTCATGGAAGTCCGGCTTGCAGAGGACACGGACGCTAGTTAGACTAGAGCGATCCTACTCGCCTAGTGTACCGTAGTGGTGGGAAATCTACACTAACTAGAGGCTTTGTATGGAACTGTTCTCTGCCGATGCCAAGGCTAATAACAGTTCAGAATTAAGTACTAGTTAGTAGTTCCACGCTAAAGAATACTTCTCTGCCTTACCCGAGGCACCCTTGAATATGAAATCCGATATGTTGCGCTCGAGACTATCCACCCTTTGGAATTATTAGATTTTCAGTATATGTGTTAATGTAGCTGTAACAACTTACACATAAGTATGTTGTAACCTACCGATGAAGGCCACGACTGCTAGTTGTATCTACGACAGCGCCTGGAGGCAGAGGTCCGGCTACAGATCAGTGCTCCCCTCGTCCACTCTGTAGATACTTATCTATGCAAGATCCCCACCACGTGGTGAGAGCTTCACCACCATCCCTACTAACCAGCCAAGTAGGTAACCCATGTAACATTCACGCGTCCTTTGTAGATACAGTATCGTCTTCAGCTATTTTAGAGCGCCGAGTCATCATCGCTTTTCGTAAGCAAGCTTTGCAGGGGATTCTGCCCGTAGCCTGCCTCACCGCTCAGATTGTCTTTTTGCATTTTCTATGCCGCTGCTAAGGCTTAATTAGGTACCTACTTGTAATAGATAGGCACTTACTCAACTGACCGTCAGGATACAGTTAGGGTGCCATGACCTGTGGGGCATATAGTGAGATTGGTTCGATAGCGCTATACGGAGGTTACGGTCGCAGATTTCCATCAGGCTTGGTATTGTCGGCGCACGCTGATGGTAATGGATATTTACGTCCCCAACCTCCGTATGGTTATTTGCTTTTGGCTCATCAGACCCCTGGGATGTGAGTACCTAAGTAGATGCATGTGGGGTACTCGTGTCTATAGCATGAGTTAAGTACTGGTACATGGTAAATACTACTAGTAAGTACATAGGTAAGTACTAGAAGGGTCCTACTACTAGGTTAAGGGGATGTTGCAGACCCCGCGCGGAAGGGCGAGAAGATCGATAGAAGAATAGCCTCCTTCTCTCCCCTTGTCTATTGCCAACATGCAGACGGGAAATAAATATTACAAAGTACAATCCCAGATACCCGAGGTACTAAAACCACGAAGAGTAATTTGGTGCAATGTAGCATTGATGGAGGAAGGATTCATTGCTGCCTGATATTGCACTTGTGGTATCGTCCGATGGCAACCCTACGCAACAGCCACCCACCTGTGATCTAAGTAGGTCACTTAAAGATCCCTTACTGCAACGTCGGGGTATTCACAACGGCAAACTCCCGCAACGTGGTGATAGACGCCCGTCGTAGTTACACAAGCCCGCAAGTGTTAACCATTGTTGGTGCCTTATCTACCGGGTAGGTAGTCTGCAACACAAAGGGTTGCATCTCCCTCCTGCATTGTACTTTCGAATATTGACTGAATGAATGGACTGTGCCATTTTGTGTTCATCCCCATAACAAGGGCCGAGCCCAGAACCCCTCAGGTATAGGTACCTAGGTAAGTAGTACTGTATGTAGCTGCGCCCTTGAATGCATAAAAACGACAACCAATCCTGCTTCTGCCAGCCTGCCTACTACTAGTAGGGCTGCGCCCCTTGAATACTATACTGAGTAAGTACCTAGGTACTTATATAGAGCGAACCAATCTTGCAGCATATGCCCCACTTGGTCATGGCACCCCAACTCCAGAAACCCCCAGGACGTTGCATGCTTGGCATGTAGCCTGCTTCTCCCAGCCCGCCTACCTACTAGTAAGTATTGAAGGCCAGAACAAGGGATAAGCCTAGAACCCCTTACTACTGGTGTGTAGGAGGGCCGGTATTGCAGGCCTATGTGAACACCACCACAATTCAGGCGCGGTAGCAAGGCCGCGATTTGGCGAAGTACCAGAAGGCGAGCAGGGGGCGAGATACCTTTTGCTCCGTGGGGCGGCTCGCTAATACAGCTGCAATACCTAGCAAGGAACGTTTTACTAAGCACCAACCTTAATATATAGGTATAGGTAAATAAGTAACTACCATCTACATCATATCACAGGCTCGGATAATAGTCGACAGCTGTGCATGCAAAATGGTTTGTTTTTTGGTACCGTCTCATCAAAGGAAGGTTTATCCCAGGCGTAATGATGTCTACCTAGGTAGTAAGAATAACGCAAGGCTGGAAGCGATCCATCAAGTGAGCTAGGATACTGTCTGCAATTCACATACAGTTACTTCAGGGCTCAATGTATTTGAAATTAGACATACCAATTGTCAGTGTATCTGTGCATGTAGTGTGATTGTAGCTTGCAAGGCAGAACGTGTTGTTAAAGGTACTGATATAATTATATTATATTTGCGCTGCCATGTCAACCGGCAACTTCTTCTTGGTACACCGGATTGATGTTTTCCAACATACGTTCCTCATTGTCGTTGATTTCATAATCATCCTAACCTCAGATCGTACCAAAAGCTTTTGTAATAATGTTAAACTAGTATTACTAAAGCGATCACGGAGGATAAACTGCGTTTTTACTTCCTCGTAGTAACATCAGTTGGAGTCTCCGTATAAGATACAGTTGTGGGATGAGCCTCATTAGTAACCGTCCCTTGTAGGATCAATTCCTGATCGCTGCAGGTCCCCCCGCTCCTACCATGTTGGTCGACATGCAGCTGGCTTGGTTTGTAGTATGGTGGGCAGAATCCATTGTCGTCAAGCGCGGACGACTTCCGCCCGCCCCTACTCGGCGCCATTCTCTTCATGGGGTTATCAAACCAGCCGGTGACCGACTGGAAGATCTTGAGCTTCGTGATTGGCCGCAGTGGCGGTACGCAGCCGAGGATGACCACCAGGGACTGTTCGATGTTCCCAATCAGATTAGATGAGGCGGCCATATACTGCAGGTCGGTTGAGCCTGAAGTTGGATCGCTGGCAGTGTTCAGGATATCTGACGTGATTGCCTTGGCGATCGACGCAGCCAGGGTGCCCAGAGAGAATGCCAGGAGAAGTGATAGCCCGAACTTCTGCCGCTTCGACATGTTGAGTCGCCAGACAATAGTTATTGGAATCAGAACGTAGGTAAGATCGGCAAAGGCGAGCAAAGCTAGAGTGCAGCAGTTGTCAGCGCGAACAACGAAGGTGAGGGGGTCAGGGGAAGCCCTACATTGCGCGACAAGCGCCACGTTTCCTTGTATGTGCGGATCAAGTCGCTTTGCTGGGAGATGAGGGTTCCACAAACCCTCGAGGGGTGAAACGGATGTAAAGATGATGACCAACAGTGAAATCGAGAAGCTCGCTTGCAAGACATTGGTGATTATGAGAAAGTATCTAAACCATATCTTCGTGCCGAAGAGACGAATCAACAACAGCGCGATGGATATTCTGGCCAGTACAGTCCCAATCGTGCCGGGTATCAACGAGAACCAGAGCCACTTGAGGACGTTGATGAGGTTGGGATAGAAAGAGAGGTCCGCATCATGCATGCCAAGGCCCCAATATGAGGCTATTGTGACGCAGACCTGGCTGCCTATTTGACCTAGCTGCAATCATGGATGAGCAGATGTTGATCACACCGTCGTGTCCGGAGGCCCTTACCACTGCAGCAAGCATAATCCAGTCATCGGAACTGAGAGACTTGATAATGAAGGCTCGAAGATAGAATCTGGCCGTGACGACAAGGATACACAGGGCCGTAAGCGCCCAAGTGACGCCAAGAATCAAATACCGACGGCCTGGATCTTTGGGATTGGCAGGAGGCGGGAAATGCCCGTCCATGTTAACAATCAATGTTATGGATATGAAGTAGAGTGTTATACTCGAGCAATGAGAGTTTGCCGAACAATAGAGTACAGCGCAATAAGATGACATTAGGACCTTCTTATAAAACAGCTTGTCCCTTGTGCCACTAGTAAGCTAGATGAACGGAACAAAGTTGCAATGTTGGGTGTCGTTGTTGGTTGGTGGGCTGTTGCTAGCTGTGTACCTAGTTGATGTGGTATTGGACGCGCTTTGACGTACTACTACTAAGTAATAATCATGTAGATAATCCCATGTTACTATATTTGACAATACAGCCCTCGCATGTGCCCAGGGCCAGGTAAGAGACCTACCGTCGATCTGTACGGTGTATGCGTATCTAATTATAAAGGGATCGTATCGGGTGATCAATAAAAATCAATTGATTAATGACTCAATCAATCTACTTGGCTGGGACTGCATACCCACAAGGTTCCTAGTACCTGAATGTGCACACGTATATTGATGATAAACCTTTCTACCTAAGTTATAAGAACAAGACGTTCGGTGGCGGCAAATTTCGGTCGTGAAACTTAATCTAACGTACTTCTCGGAGCAGTATTTGGGCATCTTAAGGAGGCGGAGAGGTGGCATGGTGGTGCCTCGATGATGGCAACCACACACACTATCTAGTGAATATAACCTCAATCGTGCCCAAAGCCGATCCTTTTGGTTCCTTCACCTCACCTACAGCAAACCTAGGATCAGCTTCAGAAACCAGCGTCTTCCACTCCTTTAAACTTCTTTCCTTTGAGTTGAAAACGGCTGCCATATCTAAATCATTTGACCTAAATCAATCAGCTCATTAGCAGTAAAACTACACCAAATGGCGCAAGGCTGTGCTCACCGCATGTCTCTCTCTTTCCATAATGGCACATCACCTGCTTCAGGCATGATCATTTCCTGGATTATGATCCTGGAATTCTTCTCTAGCATCGGGACTTGGGCTCTCAGGATTTGAAGACAGTGCTTGTCGGACCAGTTATGCAGCACCCAACGGAACAGCACGATATCTGCCCTGGTGTTCTGGGGGCTGAATAGTTCATGTGACATGAACTTGACCCTATCGTATAGCTGTGCCGGAAGGTCTGCTTCTGCATTCTCCACCACCTCCTTCATGTCCTGCACGATAATGTTAAGATTCGGGAATCTGGACGCCAGCCCCATTGCCACGTGCCCTCGGGCTCCTCCAACGTCAAGGACCTGCGCTTGTCCTAACGAGTTCCAATCATAGCTATCTATGAGGTACGAAATGTCATACTCTGGTGATGCGGCAAACATCTTCATAGAGTTGGCGAGGCACGTTGCACAGTCGAAGCTGCTACCCATTATCTCATAGATCGACTTCCCCATGCCACTAGAAAGTGAATATCCCTGTCATGATGTTAATCTTTAGAGTCGGGGCTCCAAGCTTACAATCTTGACGAGAGCTGCAAAATAGGCCCCGAAAAGAAGATGCTCACCGTCTCATTGGGTTCTGACGAGTTCGGCCATTTTTGCAATGCATCCATCATCTGCGTGCATTGTCAATATCAGCACGGAGTCAGGGATAAGCCGCAGGCAAGGGCACTTACACGCACGGCCGCCGGCCACATCTCCTCGGTGCCGGCTTTGAGCCAGTCATTAGCTTCCGGACCAGCGAGAATTCTGGACGCTTTCGTATGACCGACAACACCCGATTCGGGCTCATGGAATATGTGCATGGTCATGGCGTAGCGTATGAGGCGGCGAATCATATGCTCCGAGATTCCCGTCTCCTCGGCTATTTCCGCATACGTGCGCGTCCCCCCCAGTGGAATCATTCCTGCGATCTTAAACCGCGCGATGGCCTGCAAGCAGACTGAGTTGTTGTGCTGTGCATGTGCACATCGATTAACTTGGTGGCAGTTTGCTAATCACGGCTCATGTCAACTTACCCCTCCATATCTCCTGATCAAGGTGATCGGGTCTGACAGTAAGTCGAACAGTTCGGATGCTGCCGCGAGAGCAACCTCGCGAGAATCTGAGAGCTCAGGTGGGAGTGTAACTGGAGAATCCTCGTCGAAGGATGGGAAAGGCGAAGAAGTTTCTGTTAGCTTTTGTTGGACGTTCACGACTGCTTCGGCGATTATCTTGGCCAGCTGCGCAATGCGCGGGGTTTGGCCAAGAGAGCTCATTTCCTGTAACTTCCTAGAGGAGAATCAGCTTCGACAGGGTTTACAAAGTTACATACTTGTAATGGGACGAAAGGCCTTACAGTGGCGTTATTCTTCCTCGTGTTTATAATTCTAGGTCATGGGTTAAAATGGAATGTGCCATCACCTCGTAAGAATAGCTTCCCATCTCGGATCATTCCCGGGGTATCACCAAGAGACACATGTATAGACTAGTTGGTGTGCCATGCATACCGCCTACATGGTAGGATGACCTAACAAGCCTCTGGATCAAGTATATGTACTTACATGAAGATTTGAAATATGGCATCCCATTCTTACCTCACGTACCAATCAGCTGGACAGACATCGTGGTTCTCGTCAGCCAATGTTACTGTAGTACGTTTGCCAACGGCGAGTATTAGAGATACGAGCTACATATTGATCCTCTTGCAAGCCACAGCGTCGTATCGCTGTGTCGACCACTACTATAGTTGGGAGGCGCGAGTATGTCCGCCCGACGTTGCAAGAAACCCACTTGCCATTCTCACCCCAGCCGGAGCCTCGCATTTGGTCTCGGCCCTGCATAGCAAACGGAAAACACGCATCTCGTGCCTCGATCGTTGTACTTACACAAAAGCGTAATACCACAGAGTCGAGAATGATGTGTGTGATACAAGGTGATTACCGCATTGAGTTAACGAGGAGTTCCAGTACCCTAGTCCAATGCATCATACGTATTACTGTGTTAATCTTTCTGAAGTGGCAGTACACTCCTAGTTCCCACCTGGCTAGAAGGGCATTATCAGGTATCGGGTCTCTATGCAACAGTCTCGAATCTTAGTTACCACCTGTTGGACCAACTAGTCCATATGCCTCTTGCAGGGTTCTCATCTGCACGCTAACTCCATCAACTGTTCGAGAGCGACACCGCTTGACCTGTCCTAAGAAATAACTACCGAGCCCCAATAGCCACACACTTCGAAGGGCCTGGCTGGAAATGGATGGGGAACACGATAGATACTACTGAACATGGACTTACAAGTGGCTTCTTATATAAAATGCGATAGTCATGCCCTTGGTTAACCCCTATATCAACCTAACATAGTTACATCCTAGTCTGTAGCTTTCATCTTCACTGTACCTAGAACTGTCTATCAGCGTTGCACCGCATCTTAATAAAGGATATTTTGTTGTAAACGGTATCCTAGAGTCACATGATGAAGCTCTCGGAAGACGGCGCGTTTTCTTTGCACCGAATGCTCGAACAGCAAGCTGTATTGAATGGGGAGAAAAAAATTATCATTTACCCAATGGGGAACCTGTCTGACCCCAAGGAATTGTCATACCGTGCGTTGCACCGGGAAGCTCTCCGATGCAGTCTAGGAATTCGTTCTCTAGGGGGCTTCACCGAGGGGAGCGCCATCATCGTTCACCTCGACGAATATTGGGATGGCATTCTTTGGTTTTGGGCTGTCTTGTTCGCACATTGTGTCCCTGTTATGTCGTCACCTTTCAGTCACATTGACGAGTTTCGCCAAAGGCATATACAATGGCTGGAAAATTCTTTCGAATCTCCATTCTGGATAACCAACAACACTTTACTGCCCATGTTACAAGGGACTCATGCTAAGCGGATACACACGACTGAGACACTACTAAGACAAAGGGGGCCGGAGGAAGGGAAGCCCCCGGTATCACTCACACGAGAAACTCAAACCTGCTATGAGAACTGCGGTCTAGTGACGGACACAGCTTTTCTGATGTTGACCTCTGGAAGCACGGGGAACGCAAAGGCCGTGCCTATCTCCCATCGACAGGTCATGGCCGCCATCTCAGGGAAGGCTTCTGTCCGTCAGCTCCCAACAGGGCGACCGTTTTTAAACTGGATTGCCCTCGATCACGTTGCCAGCTTAATTGAGATTCATATCCAGGCCCTGTGGCTTGGAGTTGACCAAGTCCACGTCCACACTGCAGATGTAGTCTCCAGACCAACTACGTTCCTTGATCTCGTCAGTCAGCACCGTGTGTGCCGCTCATTCGCACCCAACTTCTTCTTGGCCAAGCTTGTCCAAGCCACAAAGGCAGTTAACAAAAGCTTGAATCTCTCTAGCCTGACGGTTCTTGCTTCTGGCGGTGAATCAAACGACCTACAAACATGTATATCGGCCTCGAGGCTCTTAAGACGCTATGGTGCACCGTCGAACGTGATAGTCCCCGGATTTGGGATGACGGAGACTTGCGCCGGGGCAATTTTTAATATCGACTGCTCGGCATATGATATTGATACTAGTCGCGATGTGGTTTCCGTTGGGAAGTGTATGCCAGGCATTCAAATGCGCGTCACAACCGCGGAAGACAAGAAACGACCTACCCATCCAAATGAGATTGGCGATTTGGAAGTCCGCGGTGAGGTCGTATTTAGCGGCTATTATTGCAACCCCCAAGCAACGGCAGATTCCATCGATCCCGAGGGGTGGTTTCGAACTGGAGACCGGGCATTTATTGACACACTGGGGAACCTACATCTAACTGGCAGAGTCAAAGATGTTATAAACATCAACGGGATCAAGCTCGTGACGGCAGAAATCCAGCATGCCCTTGAAAGAGCACTAGGATCGACCGTCTTTCGCGTTGTCTGCTTTCCGACCCAAACATCACACACAGAACAGATCACCATCGCGTACTGGCCGAGTGTGTGGCCAATGGCGGCCCACGACTTAGCTAGGACAGATGAGCTGGCCACACAGGTCTGTATGACATGTGCTGCGGCGCGGCCCCTCGTTTTCGCTCTAAGCGAGCGGTCGGCGTCATTGATCCCTGTATCTTCACTAGCCAAAATATCTAGTGCGAAAATGCGAGCGATGTTTGAAGCTGGTCTATTTGTGGACGATATAGCCTCTCACACCCGGACCATAACGAACTTCAGGCAGAAACAGTCGCAAGTAGCAACTTTGATTCTTCCTAGCGACAATGAACTTGATCTTATAGAAGACTTCGCCTACGTTCTCGACGTCGAAGTAGAGACGATTGGTATCGACTCCACTATATTCGAACTGGGATTTACATCAATGCACCTGGTCAGACTCAAACACCGAGTCGACAGCCGCACGCGCATCTCAGTTCCTATCGTCCAATTTTTCAAAACTCCATCAATCCGGTCCCTCGCCGCCACTCTGATAAACGCTGAAACGGCTGCATTGGAGTACTCTCTCGCGTCGGCATATGACCCCGTCATCACCTTCCAGTCCAGTGGCTCGAAAGCGCCGCTATGGCTGGTACATCCGGGCGTAGGGGAGGTGCTCGTCTTCGTCGGATTGGCACAGCAACTCGTAGAAGACGATCGTCCTGTCTATGCTCTACGAGCGAAAGGGTTTGAAGAGAACCAAAAATGCTTTGCCTCGATCGAAGAGACCGTCGAGACGTACGTGGCGGCCATTAAGCAGCATCAGCCTCGCGGCCCGTATGCCATAGCTGGATATAGCTATGGCACTATGCTTGCGTTTGAGATTTCCAAGAGGCTAGACGCCGACCAGGGACGAGGCGCTGTTCGTTTCCTCGGGAGTTTCAATCTACCACCACACATCAAGGATCGGATGAGGCAGCTGAGCTGGAATATGTGCTTGTTGCATTTGGCACAGTTCCTGGACCTCGTTACGGAGAATCAAGTTGAGACATTAGAAAGCAGCAGGTATCGCTTATTGTCCCGTGATCAGGCCCTACTCCAAGTTCTTCACGATTCGGATTATGGCCGTATGGGTGAGCTTGGGTTGACTAAGGACGTTTTTGCTCGGTGGGCGGACGTGGCCTATGGACTGCAAAGCATGGCCGTAGACTATGAGCCTAAAGGGCTTGTCGATGTGATTGATGTGTTCCACGCTATCCCGCTTAAAGTTGCGGCGGCTTCCCGTGAAGAATGGGTTAACGAGCATCTCAGCAAGTGGAAGGACTTTTGTTATACAGCGCCCAGATACCATGAAGTAGGGGGCGCTCATTACACAATGATTGGGCCTCATCATGTACGCAGCTTTGCGACATCCTTGATGTCAGCTTTATCAAGTAGAGGTTTGTAATCATTGAAGGGGTATATTGGGATCCTGATGGTTCTGTTACAAATCAGTCGCTGGTTCAGACTTCTTGGTCATGTGACGACTCACCTGGCTCACTCATTTCCTATGTCTACATATTCTCATACTCTCTTGTATGTCATCACTCACTCAGTTAGTTCCTTGGCTATCAACTTATATTCACTTCTTAGGTGCCCTACACTTACTTATGAGTGATACGGCTGCGGAGTGATGGGAGCCGCTGAAAGCCTCCCTAACGCACTGTCACAGCCCTGCCCAGTAGCTTTACCAATGTAGACTTTATTTTATTGTACAAGGAGGGAAAACCCAACTCTACAGTCTATCCTATCCCGTATATATACAGTCTCCCCCCTGGTTCAGGTCATGCTCGGAGATTAGTCTAAGTAGTTCCGTGACACGTACACCTCCTGATCACCCTATCGTTACCTGCAATTCAAGAACCCTTGATGCACTGGTCATACCTGACAGGTAATGCATGATGGGTCCGTTACAGGTTCGTTAAGCATAAATCATTATCTACCTAGACTAGCTAATAATTACACCATGATTTGGGGAGTGGCGGTGCCCTCTCGGTCGATCCGTCAATTTGAGTCAATATCCCGACAGGAACATGAACTCAGTGTGCCGCTTTCCCATTCTCCAGCTGCCAGCCAGTACAATACAAGTCATGTATCCTCTTTAATTTATACCTCCCTTTTGCCGCCACACCTGATAAGTTCTTCAATTGATTACCAAGTACGTGTTTTACATTCGGAGAATACATCGGCCATCAGACTGCGTTAAAATCAATGTGCTGATCTGGTGCAATGATCTGGCCGTGTCCATTTCTGTTCTGCCGAGTCACGTCGACATCAGTTTTGACCATGATATCGCTGTTCTTCGTTTGGAGAATTCTGGGGCTGTCTTCGTCCCTAAGCCGTCGGAACGGAGTGCCACCTATAGTGTGAAGGCCAATGTTGACCCTGTCATCGATTTGCCCAGACGTACCTTCCCGAAATCTAATAAGACCTCTGGGAGTGCTGTTGGATTTGGAAAGTTCTTTATTGCGGCCGGTCACGCACGATGCTAACTTCTCGACCAGTGGACGGTAGACTAACAAGCACGCGGCAATTAGGTAAACACCGGGTTCACAAGACGTCCAGATGATAGGTTCAACGGCGTGGAACGTGGGGTCTATCATTGTGTCTCTGTTGTAGAATGCCACGAAGCGGAAAATTGAAGTGATAAGGCCGCTTTGTATAAGGTCAGCTAGACCAGGTATATCTATAGGATGGTGTGTGGATCAACTTACATGCTACCGAAAAGAAATGTTATGATGACGGTAGCCCTGACCCTGACAGATGTGTTGAGCTTCCGTATGATGGGAATTGGAATCACTAATAGAATGACATCTGTGACGATGTTGGGAAAGGGAGCCCATATAGACAGGGCACGGTCGTCGAGGCAATGAACAGCGTGGTCGGCCGAGCTCCCCCAATGCGATGAGAATGGAACACAAATAGCCAGATCGGTGATAATGCCGACAACAGATGTCGCAATCAAGATGGCAATAGTAATGTTCACTACGATATGGACTGATCGTTGTGGAAAGATCTGTTTATAAAAGAGGCAGACGGCCAGCTTTGCAAGACTCTCGGTAGCAGCATACCATACTGAAACAGCGAGCAAAATTTTATTGAGGTTGACGACGATCCCGGGAT
Source organism: Xylaria arbuscula (assembly GCA_022385695.1). NCBI lineage: Eukaryota > Fungi > Ascomycota > Sordariomycetes > Xylariales > Xylariaceae > Xylaria > Xylaria arbuscula. The sequence goes on from MU279403.1 coordinate 74,593, forward strand.
CTTTTTGGACTACATAGCCTATGTGGCACCCAATACCACCGACTTTCACCGCGACTAAATGTCTGATGTCAGTTGCCAGGTGAAGAGAGTCTGTATTGTATCTTACCGACGCCCAGTGCACCTGCTACAAGTTGCCCCAATAAGGCTGCAACGATAAGATAGTCACCGAGATCATATTTGGCGATGGAGAGGCTACGCGCCCAAAAGCGTAGACAAACAGCAATAATCTGCAATGCAATAAAAGGGCCTATGAAGGCGTAGAACTGGTATCCAATACAATCGGTCGAAGGGGCACCGGCGCCTGCAGGTGGTTCCATAGAACCTATTGGGATCACTGGTGTCATTGGGGGGAGGTCCGCAACAGGAGAGGAGGGCATTTGGAGGATTAGCAATGTCGACGGATCGTTCTTCGTGGTGAATGTATGGGGACGGCCACACTGTTGCGAGCGACGCGGGAACATGTAATATACCTGCTCCAGTATAGGCCTAGTGTAGCATCAAGTCCGAATGCCGTGATCGTACAGATTCATAGTGATCCGATTCCAAATATCAGACAGCAGCTTATTAAAGGAGCTCCCCTCAAGCTCCCACAGATAGTTGGGGGCGGGGGCGGGGAGTGACCATCACACGAATCCTAAGGCCACCGGAATCGAGCAGCATGGCATTGTAGCATCGATCGGATATCATAAAAAATGGTTAGCGTAGGCTGGCCGTGGTAGTATTCAGCAAACGCAACTAGGTAGCGGGTAACACTGCATCCTCGAAAGTCCACAGCCTGCAGCTCCAGTCCCCCAACGTTGTATCGCTATGCTGAGGCTCGGAGGTAGCATTGGGCGATTGGGTAATGTACCTACCCCCATTTACTATATGTATGAAGGTTGCAATTCTGCGAGCGTAAACAAAGCCACGATGCAGGACTACCATGACTAAGCCCGCGGCGTAGATTGACTTCTATTGCCCCTCTACCTCGCTTCATGCATGAAAGGCCGTTACGTGCCTGTTACAAAATGCCTATTTATAGCCACATACTGTCATGGACCTCTCTAGGGGGCAAGGTACGTGTCACTCTGTAGCAGTACGGCAAAACCTTTATTGTTATGCGACTATCAGAGGGATCCCAAGGGATGAGGGTATTCAGACTCCTTACTTTACTAGCGTGAGTACTGTTAGAATTGAGGGTTAATTTAGATGGATTACCGCGGGCTAATACGTTAGGGGGTGAGCAGAGACTGCTTAACCCCTGTGAACCCGCTATGCTATTTATAAGTACACATCTTAGAAAGATAGCAAAACGCGCTTTTAACAACAATATAAAAATTTACACCCTTAATTAATTGGCTTGCTTATTTTTAACAGCAATAAGCTTAATTAAATCAAGACGTAGCGCTTCGACAAGCGGCTCTGGTGTCACAATACGTGTAATTTCTAGGACAGCGCACTGTTTGGTTTATGCGATTAAAACTTTTATACGTTAAGAAATGGTATAACTTTGATTTATTGTTAATAAAAAGGTGAAAGTGATAATGCCTTGATTTTAAGCTAGCAAAAGGAGAGAGAAATGGCTACCAAGGTGTAAAAAAATAAAAAATCACAAAACATTGCCTTAGCAAAAATATAAAGGCTAAGGTTTGTTAAAATAAATAAATAAACACTTTAAAAGTTAAATTTATAAATATATTTGTTAAAAATAAGCAAGCTAGTTAATTAAAGGTGTAAATTTTTATATTATTATTAAAAACGCATTTTATTATTTTTTTAAAATGTATACTTATAAATAATATAGCAGGTTTATAAAAATTAAATAGTTTTTATTTATTTCTTAATATATTAACCTGCGGTAATTTATTTAAATTAACTTTTAATTTTAACACATTTTTTTAAAGCTAATTATTTTATATTTTGCTTTATTTAAGGTTATTTTTATAGCTTTTACGCTTTTACTTTTTTTTTAAATAATTTATTTTTAAAGTTATTAAGGTTTTTTCAAGTGATTTTTTTTTATTTTTATTTTAAAATTTATGTTTTTACGTTTTTTAACTTTAATTAAATTATAAATTTAATTTATTTAATTATTAGCAATGTTTTTATATAATTTTTAACTTTTTAATTAATTAATTAATAAATATAACTTTTTTAATAATTTGCGTAAAAATTAAAAGTTTTGCTTTTATAGTTAATGTAACAAACCGTTAGTTTGTAAAGGCGTTAGTACTTGAAGCTCCACGTATTGGATTGTGCTTAGGGTGCGAACGTGTACGGTTGGGTTGTAACTAAGTAGTTGTTAAGAGATTACTCTCACACAGCTATTTTAAGAAGTCGCTGTATGCTTAGATTGAATTGTGAAGTAAGAACTATATTAATTACAAAGGGAACGTCTTGTCATTATATAAACCGTTTTTTCCTTCCTAATTTCCGTCTGCTCTATCTGCTTTACAGATTTTCTAGAGCAGTCGCGCTCCATCTGCTCTACAGATCTCCTAGAGCAGTCGCTCTCGTAGCTCCACAGAGCTGCGTGTTACGTGACCATGTCCGGAACTGTGGCTTGTCTCCTGGTCCAGTCCGTACCCCTCATTGGGCCCTTTAGGTCACCTAGGCCAACTCGTTGGCCTCCTCGTGTGTTGGTTCGTAACATTATTCCCCTTCCCCCAGGTTTATCGTCCTCGATAAATACTAGCGTGTTTTTTTTGCCCTGGTGGTTTTGTATAGGTCCTTTTTTTTCCTCTTAAGGTCGCTTTTCCTCATCATGGCAGGTTGTATCACAAAACCAACCCCGCCCACCTCCACTAAACGTTGTCGTGCTATTTTATCCGCGATTAAAGTCTTTGGCTACAAAGTCATGCCTTGTTCTCGGTATTTCGATAAAGGTTTTTTTTGTAAAATGTTAAATAGTGTTAATTGTTGCAAATCTTGCAATAACGCCAATCTTTCTTCTTATAATAAAAACCACATTTCTATAAATTTTTTTTATTATATTATCTTTAAGCACTAATGCTTACAAACGTATAAACGAAAAGTTTTTAACGAGCTTTAAAAAACAAATTGTTGTGCCTAAAAGTTGCTAGCCTATTTTCTTCGGCTTAACTGTTAAATCAAATTTCTTCGTAAAAAAAGTATAAAAATAGCTTAACATAGCTTTTAAAACATAAATAAATTAAAAGCGCAAAAGCAGTTAAAGAAAAAGCAACGTTGGTTAAAAAAAAAGCAAGCCCGGTTGGCTTTTTTTATTGCTTCTTTTAGAGTGGATTAAAGTGCCCTTAACTCCTTTTTTTCAGTTGACCCCGCTTTTTTAGCTTTGGCCGGTTAAAATACTGGCGGTAAAACTAATTAACTATTTTTATCACATTTTTCAAGTTTTTCTTAGGTTTTTATATAGTTTTTGCATGTAAGTATCCTTTTCATTTAACCAAATATTTGTAAATACTTTTATTTTAACATAAATCCAGTATTTTTTTGACCTTATATAAATCTTTATCTGGTTTAACTTTTAGTTATGTTTAAAGTTCGGCGTTTTTTAGTGCTAGTTTAAAAAAAAAAATATGAAATTTTAGCTATAACCTAGCTTCTTTAGATAGCTTAAATCAATAATTGGTTTTTAAAATGACTTTTTTTATTTTAAATGGTTTAATTAGTTTAAAGTCAAGCTTATTGCTTAGTTGTTTGGTTTTAATGTTGCGCTTTAAAAGATATACTTTGTCTTTTTTTTCCAAGGTTAGCTTTAACAACCTATGCTTATTGCTATAAGCTTTTATATAGTTTTGTAAAAATATTAGCTTGTTTTATAGTTTTTGTTGTAAACCTATGATTTTTTTCGCTTGTATTTTTGCTTTAAGCGCCGTAATACCGTTAATTGTAGTTCGGTTTTCTTTTAGGTCGAATTTATAGTTTACTTTAAATAAAAACATTCCCATTGACTTATTGTTAAAACTATTGTAAGCATACTTTGCTATAAGCAAAAGCTTAACTTAATTGTTTTGTTATTTGTTAAGGTAGCAGCGCAAATACTGCTTTAAAGTTTAATTAAGTTTTTTTGTTTGTTTATCCGTTTGTAAATAATAAGCCGTAAATAATCGATGCTTAACGCTTAATGCTTTTATTAACAATTAATAAAATTTAGAGGCTATAACCGTTTTTTTATCCGTAACTATTTTTTTTGAAATCTTATGTTTGCTAAAAACATATTTAATTATTATATAAGCCAAATTTTCTGCTGTACTTAATTCCATATATGGTATAAAATACCCATACTTCGTAAGTTTTTTTACAATGATTAGTATTAAATTATATAATACTCCGGTTATTGGTTTTTTTAACTTGGGTAATTTAACAATAAAGTTAAATGCAATAAACTTTTAAGCCCTGTTTGATATTTGCTTTAGTCGTAGCAATCCATATGGTTTATGCCGTGGTGCCTTGCTTTTTTTGCATAAAACACATTTTTAAACTATTTCTTTTACTATGCCTTTAAGTCCTTTGCATTTATAGTTTTTTTGTATCCGGGACAATGTTTTGTACACTCCCTGATGTCCTGCTAATGAATGCTCGTGCATTGCTTTTATTAGTTCTTTAATTATAAATTGTCGTTTAAGATTTAAATATACCCTTTTATCCTTATCTTTGCTTTGCTTAAAGGTTGGTAGTATATTTGTTAATAATGGTAGTGCCCATAAAACTATTCCATGGTTTTTCCACAATTGTTTAATTTATTTATCGTAATTAAATGAAGTTATAGCTGCAAGTGTAATTTTTTGTTGGGTTTTTTTTAACAATACTTGGCTTTTTGTTTCCGATTTTTTATGGTTGCTTTGTTGACTTAAAATGTCTGCTATTACATTTTCTTTTCCTTTAATGTAAAGAATAATAAAGTTAAACTAGGATAGAAATTTTGCCTATTTGATTTGTTATTTGTTTAATACTTTAGTTGTTATAAATGTAGTTAAATTCTTGTGATCGGTATAAACTTTAACTGGTGTTTTGGGTTTATAAAAATAATGCTTCCATTTTTTAAATGCTTGGACAATAGCTATAAGCTTTTTGTTCGGTAGCGTATATTGTTTTGCTGGTTTTGAGAATCTTTTCGAGAAATATACCACTGGATGCAATTTTCCATTCTTATTTTGTTAACCTAATCGTCTGCCCATAGCTCTCTCGCTAGCGTTAACTATTACTTCAAATTCCTTATCCAAATCAAGAAGCTTTTGAACAGGCTTTTCTAATATAAGGGCCTTAATTTTCTCAAAAGATTTACGTTTTTCCTTTTCTTACTTAAAGGGATTATTTTTTCTCATCAGGTCTAAAAAAGGTCCGGCGTATCTACTAAACCATTTGATAAGGCCTCGGACGCAGTTCGTAAATCCCACGAACGCCCTCACGTCGCTCACCGATTTAAGCACCGGCTAATCTTTTACTGCTAAAATTTTGGACTTTTAAATTTTTATTTCCCTTGAAGTTATCGTAAAACCAAGAAAATCAACCTTCGGTGTATGAAATTTGCTTTTTTTGGGGTTTACTTTTAACTTAACGATTTGTAGCACGTTTAGTACTTTTTTAACGTGCTTTCGGTGCTTCTTAAAGTTCTCTAAGTATATTAAAATGTTATCGAGATATATTATCACAAATATATCGATAAATTCGCATAAAGCGTGCGTTATTTGCGCCTAAAATATTGCTGGAGCATTGATAAGTCCAAAAAGCATAACCAAGGATTTATATAATCCATAACGTGTGCAAAATGCCGTTTTCCACTCATTACCTAATGCTACTCTTGTTTGATTGTATGCGTTTGGTAGGTTAAACGTTATAAACCATTTTGCGTGCACCAATTTGTCTCGTAAATTATCAATTCTAGGTATTGGTCCCACAAATTTGATTGTTTTAAAGTTTACATTTTAATAATTTACTACTAATCTCTAACGTTGCTTTTTGTTTTTTCCGGTTTTACATAGTACTTATAATACCGGTGATCCTGCTAGTGATTTTAAAGATCAGATAAATCCCTTCTCTAGATTTTTTTTAAGAAATTCTCGTAACTTTTCCAGTTGTTCTTTATTTATGTAATACAATGGAAATAATTGTAATTTAGCTCTTTTTTTAAGCGGAATTTTGTGGTTTTAAGGATTATGCTTTGGTAATTTATTGTGTGTTTTGCTAAACACGTCGCCGTAATCTCGGTATTTTATTAATACTTTGTTGTCGAGTATAAGCTTGGACTTTTTAATCATTATGCAAATTTGCAATAATGGTTTAATAAAATTGCTTAATACCTATGTTTTAGGTTTTTTATTAGCTAATTTTTTTTTTAATATATTTTATTAAAGTTAGCTAGTTTTTTAATTCACTTTGGGATTGCTTTTTTGCAACCAAGGTATTCCTAATATAATATCATGTTTAAATGTTTTTGTAATGTTAAGCACTAGTTGTTTTTTGTGTCCGAGGATATTAAAAAAAAGTTTTGTAGTTTTCCTTAAAACTACTCCGTTTTTGTACGCAATGGGATTTCTATTAACGGTTAAAAGTAGGTAGGGGTCGTTTTTAAGCTTTGTTAATATATTTAATTGCTTAATAATTTATGAAAAGATAAAGCTCGCCTGAGCTTTTATATTTATAAGCGCTTATAGCTTATGTTTTTAATACACTAAATCGATTTTAATATATTTGCTTTTTTTAGCTGTTGTGGCATAAAGCCTTTTGGGTTTTTTTAAGGATAGTTGTTGATTTGTTATAACTGCCCGTTGTCGTTTTTTAACTAATCTTGGCTAATTATTACTTGTGTTAGCATGTTGTCAAGTCGTTTGGTTGCATTAATAGCTGCCCAAAACTCTTTAAAGCGTACTACTATATCTCCGTTTAAATAATATCTTATTTTTTCATTTCTTACATTTTAAATCATGTTAGGTTTCTCATATTTATAAAGGTTTATTATGTTTTCAAAGGATTTTTTGCTAAAGTTTGTTTGTTTTATTGCCATTATAGTTGGTTTACTTGTTGCTTTTTTAGGCTTTTTTTCTTTAAACGTTAATCGGTTTTAACTGATTTGTTGCGTTTATCTCATTATTTTGCGTAACTTTATTGCTTTTTATTAAGCATGGATTTTATATCTGTTGTTAGTATAGTCCTTTAGTTGTAGGATTTATTGTAGGCATTTCATTAGCCACTGTAGGTTTTTGTTAAATACTGCAAATCCTTATGGGTTTTAGTACACTGGTGTTATCTTTTTTTTATTTGCTTTATATAAGGGTTGTGTTATAGGTTTCCCGTTTAATCGTCTTGGGAACCACATATGTTATAGCTTCTTTTACAGATGGTAAATATAAAGATATATTATATAGCATAACTATAAGATCTATTTGTATTCTTTGTTTTCTGGTATTATTTCTGTCGGTTTTTAATTTATTATAACTTTGCTATAATAGTGTTTTTTAACAATAAGCTCGATAGCTAAGCTGGGTTGCTTGCTGGTATTTGTTCCGGCTTTTATTATAAGTGCTGGGTTATACTGCTGTATATTATTTAAAAATGGCCATATTCTCATGTTGTCTTTGGCTTTTAGCGTATAAACTATTGCTGTTTTAGCTTTCTTTATTTGAGATTTTTGTGCGTTTAATGTTTTGCCTAAGCATTTTCCTCGTTAAATAGATTTTGCTATAAAGTTTTTTAACTATTCCCATTTAAATTAGTGGTTGCACTTGGTATAGCTGCACGCATGTCCTTTTGGGCAAAATTTTCCTTTAAGCCATTTTTAATATTTATATGTTAGGTTTTTAACCTTATTTTATGCGAAATCTTTTTTTGGTTTAATATTTTCCCAATTATTTTTATTGTTATTAGTTTGAGTAGGATTTTTTTAAATAGCTATGTTTTGCTTGGTTTTATTATTAATGTTTATGTTGTATAATTAGCAATTGATAAAATTGCAAGTACATTTGTTTTGTCTTGCTTGTTTTAATTGTTTTGTAAAAGGGTGTTTTAAACACACTTATTTTTTTTTCTTACATATATCGCAATATGGCACCCTTTTTACGTGTTGCTATTATAGTTAACTTTACTGGTTGTTAATTTTTAATATCGCAATTGTTATAAATAAAGCCTGCTTTGCTTTTTTAAACTGTTGTTTTTTCTTGGGCTTATTGCAAGCCTAGGCGTAGTATTTTTTTTGATTATAATTGTAACACTTAACCTTGCTTAGGTTTTGCCTTTTTTTTGTTGCATCAAGTTTTATAGGTCCTGCATGGGTATTTAATGCCGTTAACTTTATAGTTTGTTTTCTTTTTAAGTTGGGTATTTGTTAAGTTTGTTGTTGTTTTTATAAACGTTGTTTGTATAACCGGTTGTTGATTTTTATTGCGTTGGCAATATAGGTTTTGAGATCAACTGGTCGCTTGTCTTTATATAACTTGTCTTTCACCTCGTTTTTTAACCTTTGGTAAAAAGCCGTCATTAAGGCGTTACTATTAATCCACGTTGTCTTAGCTGCTGTTTTTTAAAATTTTACTGCATACTTGTATGCGGCTCTTGTTTAAAACATCAAAAGCAGCTTTCTCTTTGCTTGTTTTTTTTCCTTTGGATTTTCATATATATTGGTTAACGCTGTTTTAAATCCGCTATAAAATTCGAACGTTGCCTTGGTTTTTTTCTTGGTGTTATTAATGTTGTTGTTTTTTATATAATCGTTTATTATAGGTTGAAACCATTTTAATGCGTTGTTAATAAGGAATTTTGCAGCTATTATTACCTTGTTTCCGTCCGATGAAAAACTATTGTTGTAATGTCGTAAATAAGCCTTTGCTTAGGTTAAAAATCCCTTTAGTTATTTTTAGTTGCTATCGAACTTAATTAGCTTAACTGGCTTAAAAGGCTTAAGTTTAAGTAAGTTTATAACCTATGCTTTTAGCTGTTAATTTTGCTGTTTCAACTGTTTGATTTTGTTTTGTAAATACATTAAAAAGCTTTGCATTATTGCGGGTGTTAATTTAGGCTGCTGCAAAAACATCGTGACCGTACACAGTTGTTTCCTAAACACTAAGTAAGTCCAACAATTTAAAATGTAACAAACCATTAGTTTGTAAAAGCGTTAATACTTGAAGCTCCACGTATTAGATTGTGCTTAGGGTGCAAACGTATATAGTCGGGTTATAACTAAGTGGTCGTTAAAAGATTACTCTCACACAGCTATTTTAAGAAGTCGCTGTATGCTTAAATTGAATTGTGAAGTAAAAACTATACTAATTACAAAAAGAACGTCTTGTCATTATATAAACCGTTTTTTTCTTCCTAATTCCCGTTTGCTTTATCTGTTTTATAGATCTCCTAGAGCAGTTGCGCTTTATTTGCTTTACAGATCTCCTAGAGCAGTCGTGCTCCATCTGCTCTACAGATCTCCTAGAGCAGTCGCTCTCGTAGCTCCACAGAGCTGCGTGTCACGTGACCATGTCCGGAATTGTGGCTTGTCTTTTGGTCCAGTCCGTACCTCATTAGGCCCTTTAGGTCACCTAGGCCAACTCGTTGGCCTTCTCGTGTGTTGGTTCGTAACAGTTAATATAATAATAATATTTTATTTGTTAGCTTTTTAGCTAATAATTTTTTTAAATAGCTTTATAATATAAGCTTATAAACTTTTATAATTAATAATATTATTTGCAAACAAAAAATTATTAATAATAATTAAGTTATTATTGCTTTTAAATTTAAAAGCATAATATTAAATTTAAAAAAAATAATTTAAAATTTAATTAGCTTTATAATAATATTTAAAGCTTGAATTTAAATTAAATTATAAAGATTTTAAAATAAAAAACGCAATATTTAAATATATAATTATTGCTATATATATAATAAAGCTTATTTTTTTTAATAAACATAAATTTTTTTAGCTATAATTAAACTTTTATAAAAAAATAACTTTTAAATTTTTATAAAAATAAAGTGTTTTTTTTTTTAAGTTATTTAGCTTGTTAATTTTTTCGATATATAAAAATTAAAATAATTAAATTAGCTTTTATTAACGATTTTTAATAATTTTAACTTTTAAAAACCATTGAAAATTATCTTTTTTAATTAATTAATATTTAGTTTTAAGTTTTTATATTAATTTTATAGCAAAAACTTTTTTATAGCTTTAATAAATTAAAATTATATTATTTATATAAATAAACATAAGGATTTTATTTTTAAAATAATAATAAAGCTTATAAAAAACTGCTAAATAATTTAATTTAAAAAGCGTTAAAGTTAATTTTTTTTGCTATAATAAAAAAAACTCCTTAAGTTTATATAAAGCTTTTTATAGCTTTAAAAAAATATTTAATTTATAATAGCCGGAAAATATTTTTATATAAATTTTTTTATTTAATATAACGTTAATAAAAGCATTAATTATATTATATTGCTTTAATTTTAAATTAAACTTAGCTGCAATTATTATTAAGGTTTTAAAAAATTTGCTTGCTAAAATAAAAACATATATTTTTTTTAAGCTTAAGTAAAGCTGTTAATTTTTTTAAACAATTAATTATGCTTTACACTTTATAAAATAGCTATGCTTATTAAACTTATAAACATATATTTATATATAGTTAAAAGTAAGTTTTTTATAAGCAATTTTTTAATTAACTTTATTTCACAAAGCTATTTTTTTATAGCTTTTAAAGTGTAGCTTTTTTGCAGCATAAAAACCTTTTTTTATTAAGTGTGTGTTTAAATTTTTATAAGTTTTTAATAAAAGAAAAAGCTTTATTTTATAAACCTTTTTTTTAGTTAGCAATCTTTGCTTTATAATTTTATAATTTTTTATCTTTAAGTTTTTAATAGCATTAAACGTAGCATTGCTAGCGAAGCTTTTTTTATTTTTTAATAATTAAGGTAACATATAAAATGGTTTACTATCTTGGCTTTTTTTGCTTTGCTTACCGGCATACCGTAAAACAACTCCGCAATATATAAGCGTTTTAAATTAAACATAGCTTTTTAATAGCTTTCACGTGCTAAAACTATAGTATAAAAATTAAAAAAGTTTTTCTTTATTTTAAATCTTAGTTTATTAATAATTAGCATAGCTTTTGCAAAACAAACCATTAAATTCACTTTTTTAATTATAATTATAAAAAAATTTAATAAAATAAATAACTTTAAAAATAAAAAATATAGTATAAAAATAGCTTATAACGTGTTTTATTATCAAGTGATAAATATTATTAAGTGATAAAAGTCTTAGGTTTTTTTACCTTTTATTATTTAAACTTTATTTTTTTTACCTATAACAATAAACTATGCGTTAAAACAAGCTAGGTTATTAATTGCTGCTAGCGCTTTTAAACGCAACTTTTACATTTTTATTTATAAGCTTGCAAAAATGTATAGCGTTTCTAACAAAACTTTCTGCTGCAAAATTGCCGGTGTTGCGCCCCGGCGCAGCAGCAAAAATATAAAGTCAAAATTAACCGACTCTAAAAAGCAAGCGATTATATAGTTTATAATTTACCTAGATTTGAAAGCGTTTTTTTTCCAGGTGTGTTATGTTCAAGATATGGCCGACCGACTATTGGCTGAGCGGGGTAGCCAACCTGTCGGAAAGTGCTAGACGACGCGCTTTATAAACCGTACACCAGCCCTCTGAACGTATTTAAACCGTCGAATCAACTATAGCCGAGTCCTCTGCGAAAATCCTACCGAATATAACGCATATTACAAACGCGTAAAAAAGACTATTAAGCGTTAAGGCATTGCAAAAAAGGATATATACAATTTTAATAAAACAAGGTTTATAATAGGCATAATTACAATTAATATAGTTGTAACAAATATTAAAAGGCGGAATAAGCCTAAGCAAGCCTAGCAAGGCAATCGGAATTAGTTTATAGCTGTTTATTTAATTAATTTATAGGGTTAATTAGTGCTGCCTTTTATTATTTTAAAGGAAAAAACCCACCTTGCCTTTTAGTATTGCAATAGCCCTTTACCACCCAAATGGCAAATTGCGGTCTTATATAACGGCTAAATTAATAATAATCTCGGTTTAAAATAAATTAAACACTTTAATAAATATACTTAACTGCGTTTAACAAGCATAAAACGTTTTTTTATTTTTAATAGTTATAAAAGCTATTATTTGGAAAAATTTAAAAACTATTACTAAAAAAATGGTATTTTTACCGAAATAATACCTGCGCATTTTTTTTACAAACTTTAGCCTTTAAACATAGCATGTTTTAGCTCGTTAAAAAAGGCGTATAGTATTAAAATCAGCAATATTATGCAAACAGGTATAACGCATGTTTTAAAGAAGAACTTTTTACCTGTGTTTTTTAAGGCTTATATTTAAGCAATAATACCTGTAAATATTATATTTGGGTTTAAGGCCACTGGCCTTGTTTTATTTAACTTAAAAGTTGTTATTTTAAGGCTTAATGTTATGCTAATTTTTTTTACACCATTGCTAAAGCCTGAGTTATTTTTTACTGTTTAGGTTTTAAAAACCTTTATTACTATTAAAAAAGCTGTTTTGCAGACTATTTATTTAAAAACCTAAATTGCTAAGCATTAAAATAGCTCACCTAGCAAAATTGTTAACGCTGTAAACTTATTATTAAAAGCTACGTACTATTTACTGCATGGGCAAACATTAATACTAAATAAGGTAGCTAAGCTTTAGGCGGCTAATCATATTTTTAATAAACGTTGGAAAATAAAAAATAAGCAACTACAAACTGAAAAAGTATTTACTTAATTTAAAGAAATAGATCTTTAGGTTTTTAAAAAGAGTGGTAGTTAAATAAATCAAGAAAATAGTAAAAGAAGTGGTCGTTGGGTGAGGGCATCTACGCGCGCGCGCCATTGTGGCATATGCGGCAATACCGGTCATAATGCGCGCACTTGTACAGTAAATATAAATACATCTAATAAAGAGGATTTCGATTAATTTAAAGTAATTTAATTGCGTTATGGTTGTTTTTTTTATATTGCAACTTAAATAGTGCTTGAGACTTTTGTCACTTGATGATATTTATCACTTGATAATAAAACACGTTATATAAAATTAATTAAGTTTGCAAATTATTTTAAAGCTTATAGCTTAAATTTTAAATATATTTTTTTCATTTTTTAAGTTTTTTTATTTCTTAACGCTATTTTTTACTACATTTTAATAAACCTTATAATTTAACTTAAAATACTCATTAATTATCTTAAGCTAAATTTTTTAAAGGTCTCGTTTTATAAGCAATATTTTAATAATCCCAAGAAATAACTCCTTAGCATTTTTTTGTAAATTTTTTAAATTCTTAATATAAAAAGATTTCTCTTAAAACTATATATTTTAAATAAATTTAATACAATTATTTAAAAAGTTTTTAATTTTATAAATATTAATAAAATCATAGCTAATTAAATAACCAATCCAAACTTTTAAATTAAATTAATTAAAACAATTTTTTTTAAATTAATTGCTAAAGTTTAAAATATATACGTTATAGTTATATGCTTTTAAATAAGCTTGCTTAAGCTTTTTATTTTTTATTAATCCATTTTTTAATATGAAATATATATAAAAACGCTTGTATAAGGTTTTCCAATTATAAATATATTTTAAGGACCTATTATAAAGGTAAATAGCTGCTTTTATAATATTTAGCCATAGGAATTTAAGCAAATTTAAGCCAAGGCATATTGCGCAAGCTTTATCTTTAATTACACCTTTTAAACGTTTAGCTACTTCATTTTAGCCTTATATATTAGCTGCTAAAAGCTTAAAAATAATCTTATAATTTAAAAAAATATCTTTAAATATTTTTAAGCTATTTTTATGTTTAAAAATCTCGTTATTACATTTCATTACTTTAATTTTAACTTAATAACAATTTTATAAATGCTTAATTAATCTTTTAAAAATAGCAACTATACTCTCGGTTTATTTAACTTTATTTATTTAGTTTATTTAATTTAACGCTATAGCTTAGCTTAAACGCAAATATTACAATTAGTTATAATTATCTTAGCTTTTAAATTTTTTTTAATTTTAACTTTTAAAAACTTTTATATTAGGTGCTTTAAAAAGTTAAAGCTAATATATTTTAATTAAAAATGCTATTTTAAAATATTTATATAGCTTGGCTTTTTTTTTGTATAAATGTTAAATTGCTTTTTATATAAATAAAATGCTTGTTTAATTAATAATAATAAAAGATATTTTAATATAAATTAATTAAATTATTTTTATATTTAGCAAATAATTTTATTATTTTTTTGCCTTTAAAATATAAATAGTATAAGCTTTATATTTTATTAATAGCCATTTTATTAAAATCTTTTTAAAAAAACTATATTAATTAAAAAATCCTCGCAATAAGCTATTTTTAATAAATATATAACTTTTAAACCTTTAAGTTTTTAAACGTTAATATTCACTTTTTTATAGTTTAATATAAACACTGCAAAGTTTTTGCAATAATTATATCACCTAGCTTAGCTTTTTTAAAGTTTAAAAACTTAATTATTTTATTAAAAATATATAAAATTCCTTTTAAATTTAAAATAGCTAAATTTTTAAAAAAAATATTAGCGTTTATTTTTTTAAAAAATAGCTTTCCAAGTAATAAAAATACTGCTTATAACTTTGCCGGCTAATTATTTATTTAATATTTTAACCTTGGTATTTTTTTTTTGCCGCTTAACTAAGCTATTTCATTCGTTAAATCTAGGTTATTTTTAATAGTTTGCAAAACAGCCTGCCTTAATAAAAGCTAAAGTGTTTAATATATAAATGCCTTTTTTAGCAATATATACCAACATTTTTTAAAGTTATAAAAGCTTAACATACTTTGCAAACTTAGGTATTAGCATAAGGTCGTTTTAATATAATTCTTTATAAATCCCTGCCTTTATTGCTAGCACGGCCTTGTTTTTTTCCTCGCAAACAACAAAAATCAAAGCTATCTAGCTTAGCTTAAACTTAATCGTCCTCATCGGTCTCTTTTTGTTCGTTAATATTATAAGTTGAAAAAGCTCCTTTAACTGCCTTTTCACCCCCTGGCAATTAAATACGCATTTTAGCATACTTCCAAAGGCCGGCAGCAATATCAATATAAGTTAATGTTCCCGCTTTAATTGTTATATCGTTTATCATTCAAAAGCTTGTTGTCCAGTTTGAAATCACGCCTTAGAAAGTAAATTCGAGGTCGGACATGAGATTATCCAAGGCCTTAAGCTCTATAAGTCCTTTCTCGATCCCCTTCGCCACTATTAATTCCCACTTTATAACCCATGCTCTTAAATCCTTTGGAACCTTTGGCAAAGGCCTGGATACCATTGCCTTATATTAGCTTCTTGCTTCCTGCTTGATACTGGACTAGGTAGCCAATCCGATCTTGCGAATGCTGTCATACCATTTATCAATATCCTTCTCAGCATCTAGAAAAGCTGATCGGTAATGTAAGGCAATAGTATCCTGCATCCAAGCTGTTAACTCGGTAACTTTCCTCCGATATTCCTTATAGTCCTTGTCTTCGTATACATATATGCTGAGGTCGGCGCCAAAGGAGGTCTTTCCTTCCGTTGTAAGGTCCGCTAAGAGGTAAGCGTCTCGACCGCGTTCTTCTTGGGGTATTTGGATAAATCTGGTTTGATTAGTTTCGTGGGCCAGGTGTTTCTTCCGGTGGGATTAATGAATTCCCATAAGTCGAGGGCTCTAGCCTTGGCTATGAAGTCGCGGTTCCAATCGTCGTAATCTTCAGCTTTGGTAAACGCGGCCTTGGCTACGGTCGATGATGTCATCGTTGTAACTGGTGTCGCTTATCCTGTCCCGAGGTTCGGTAGATCTTTTGATGCATATGAGACTCTTAATTGTTAAAAATAAGCAAGCTAGTCAATTAAAGGTGTAAATTCTTGTATTGTTGTTAAAAGCGCGTCTTGCTGTCTCTTTAAAATGTGTACTTATAAATAGCGTAGCGGGTTTACAGGGGGTTAAGCAGTCCCTGCTTACCCCTTGACGTATTAGCCCGCGGTAATCCATTTAAATTAACCTTTAATTCTGACAGTAGGCAATGGGTGTTTCATCCAGTGATAGCGCTGGGGCGGCCTTACCCACTAGACGTGGCATCTGTCAAGGGGGTCTACTATAGCCGGTAGCTGTTAGAATTAAGCGAGTCCGATTGGTGTGTCTTGATTGATGGAGTGATGTGTTCGATGTGTCTTGTTATGTTACAATACATGAGGAAAATCTGGGTGCGCCATATAAACTATGTGTGTGTGGGTCATGTCCCTAATGAAGCTAGTTATATGACCCCTTAAATCTGACAGTAGCCCCCTATAAAACCCTTGCAAGACTTGGGCACCTGCAGCTAATAGGCACCGCTTTATATAACGTTTTTAAAAAGGCGCTCGTAAAATAACACAACACAACACAATTAACTCGCTTGCTTATTTTTAATATTTATTATATATAAAGCATAATAAGTGTTATATAATTAGTTATAATTAATTAATAAAAATAATTTAAACTAAATTATAAATATTTAATAATGTTTTACTTTTTAATATATTTTAATATATTTTTATTATTTTAAAATATTTTGCGCTTATTATTATTATTTATGCTAACAAAGTAAATAAAAAGCGTAAATAATAACAGCCTTAAATTACAATTAACTTTTTATAAACTTTATATTAAAAATTATTATTTATTTTTTAAGCGTTATTTTACTTTTTTATGTTTTTATTATTGTTTTATTTTACGTTTTATTTACCGTGATAATTTTAAAGCCACGTTAAACTTTTTTTTTAATTTATTTAATAAATAATTATTTATAAGTTTATTTTGCTTTATTTTTTTCATAATGGTTATTATTTAAAGCAGACATTTATTTATAAAAGCTATTATAAATCTTTTTTAATAATTTTTTAAATAAAAAAAAAAGCAATGGTTTAAAAAAAGTTAAAAAATTAACGTAAAAATTTTATTATAAGCTAAAATGTTATAAATAATAATAATATTTGCTTGGTATATATTATTAATTAATTATAATATTTCCGTTATTAATTTTTTTAACATTTACACACCGTGTAATAATAATAATGTTATAATTTTTAAAAAGTTAAATAAAAGCAAAAAGGTTTTTTTTAAAGGTATTATTTTAAAAAAGTTTTTAAATTTAAAATTTATACGTTTTATATTTAATAATAATTTTGTTTTTTATAATAAATAAAAATAAACCGATTTTATTAAATTTAAAAACAACATTTATATTTATATTGTTAATATTAACTAAAAGTTTAAAAAAATTTTCTTTTTAATTTTTTAATTTTTCCAAGGTTTTATAAATAAAGCAAATAATAAAAATTGATTTATATTAATATAAATAATTTAATTTAAAAAAACTATTAATTTGCTTTTATTATTTAAATTAGCTTTTTTATTAAAAAGTTTTTTTATTATTTTTTATTTTTTATAATATAATATAATATTAAAAAAGCTTTAATAAAACCAGTTATTTATAAACGTAATATAATTTAAATTAACATTTAAAATTAATAATTAAATAATAAAGTTTTTTATTATATATAATAATATAATAATATATATTAAAAGCATATTATTATTTTAATTTTTAATATTTAAGTTAATTTTTTTTTAATTAAATATTTTATAATATTAAAAAAATTTATAGCTGTTAATATATAAAAAACATTTATTTTTAATTTTAATTTTAAAACAACATTATTATTAATTAATTATTTTATTATAATACGTTATTTATAATTAAAAACATAAAATAATAACGTTTAATTTAATTATTTAATTAAAGTTTTAAAATTTATTTTATATTTAATTAATTATAAAATAATAATTAATAATTTATTTAAAGCAATAAAATATATTAATTTAAAATATTAATAATATATAACTTAATTAAATTTAAATATTAATAAGCTATATTAACGTGAAAAAATATATATAAAAATTATATTAAAAGCGTTTTAAAAATTTGCGTTAATATTAATAAATTTTATAAAACGTTAAAAAATGATAATATTTAATGTTAAATTTATATAAAATTTAATTATATATTTAATAAAATTTTTAATAAAAATAAACAAACGTTATAATATTAACTTATATATTAAAAGTTATAATTATATAATAAATTTTATTTAAAAATATAAACATGGTTAATTATTATAAAGTATATAAAAAATAAACAAAAAAAAATAAAGTTATAAATTTAAAAATATTATTAAAAAAATATATTTAAAGCGCTAAAAAGCGCGTCTTTTTTTATATTTAATTTATGCTTAAAATAAAAAAAAATCTTTTTTTTTATAGTTTTTTTAATAAAGTTATAATATTTTATATTATAAATATAATAATATATTTAGCAAATATTTTTTAAATTATAATATATAATTATAATTATTATTAAATAATATAAATAAAATATTAAATTTAATTATAAATATATATTAACTAAATTAAATTTTAAATTATATTATTAAAGTTATATTTATTTAAAATTGCTAATATATAATTAAAAACGATTATTTTTATATCTTTATAATTAATTTATTATTAAAGTTATATTCTCGTTTTTAATGTTTATAATTAAGTTTATTTATTAATTATAGTTAATTTTTTTATAAGCATAAATTTGTGCTTAAATTTATATAATTTTTTTATTAGCAAGTTATTTTTAACTTAAAGTTAAACAATTAAATAATTTCTTTGTTAAATTTTTCATATAAATAAATTTAAAATTAAAAAATTATGCTTAAAACATTAATTAACCATGTAAAACAGCTATATTTATTATATATTTTACTATTGTTTTTTTTTAATTTTATTAATATAAAGCTATAGCTAAACATATTACCTATAAATATTATTGCTATATAAAAATATACCTAAAAAGATTTTATATAAATATTATTTAATATAAATATAATGCTAAATAATCGGTTATTAATTTTAAAACGCATTATAATAGCTATTTTTTAAAGGCTTTTTATATTATAAATATAATGATATAATAAAAAAAAATATTTATTATCACTATATATAAAGCAATTATATTAAATAAATAACTTTATTATAAAGTTTTAAAATTTTTATAAAACTTATATTAATAAAGCAAAATTAATATAATTTTTAAAGTTTTTATTAAGCTTTTTATTTATAATAAAAAGTTTAATTATAAATATATAATTTTTAATAATTATTTAAAAAAAGGCTATATAAATATTAATGTTATTAAATTATAAATTTATATTATATTATGTAAATAATAAGGTAATAATTTTATTATAGCTATTATTTAAAGCTTAAATAAAAAATGTTTATCCGTTTTTAATTATTATATTTATATCGGCTTTTTTTTTAAAAAAAAAGCTTAATTATTTTAATATAGCTATTATTTAAAGCTAAGTTTAGTAGTGTTTATTTACCTTTGTTTACTATAATTAAATTAAGCTTTTTTTTAAAAAAAAACTTAACCACTTTAAAATGGCGCGTTATATAAACACGTGAGTTAACTTTTATATAATAACAATAGTTTTTAATTTAAATATTTTATTATTTACCAAGGGACACGAGTGTTATCTTAAGTGTTAAGCAAAAAAGTTTAAAGTTTAAATATTTAAATAAATTAACGCGTTAAATATCGAAAGCAATAAAAATAATAAAATAATTTTAATAGTTAAAACTAGCTAATATTATATATAAATTATAATAAAGCGAGATATTATTTAATTGAAAAGCATGCTATTAAAATAATTTACGAGGTTTTTATTTTATTATAGCAATAAATTAATATTAAATCGGCTAATAATATTAGCTATTTTTTAAAATAGCTTTATATTTTTTATGCAATAAAAAACTATGCTAAAATATTATATAGCAATAATTGTTTACCTAGTTTAATATTGTAAAAATAGCAAAGGATAAAAAAAAATAGCGAAAAATAAAAAAGGATTTAATTAGCCGTTGTAAATTAACGCGGGCTAATAATAGGTTAAGTGAATAGTTACCCCGCGCGTTTGTTTAAATAATTTTTTTAGCTTTACTTTTGTTAATTTTATTATTAAAAGAAATTGCAGTAAATAATAATATATAAAAACTTAATATTTTAATTTATATTAATAAATAATAATTATATGCTAACCTTTTAAGCATATTTATATTTATGCTAATATTAATTATATATTAATATATATTTTAAAAAAACAGCAAAACACGCTTTTAAAATAATACACATACATTTTTAAACCTGTAATTAAAAGCTCGCTTATTTTAATAAATTTTTATTTTATTTTATAGTAAAGTATATATTTCCATTTATAATTATAACATTGGATATATTATAGCTTTTATTAAAATTAATGTAAGCTAATATATTAAAAAATAAGCAAAAATTGTTTAACTTTTATAAACACGCTATGTTATTTATTAATATATATTTTAAAAAAATAACAAAACGCGCTTTTAAAATAATAAAACACATTTTTGCATTTTTAATTAATTAGCTCGCTTATTTTAACAGTTTATTTTTAATAAAATTATGTTTTAGTAGGTATAAACGCTGCTTTTTTTAAAAAGTTTTATAACTTCACTTTTTTATATATATTAAACGCAACTTTTTTAAGCTTGTATATTATTATATTATATTATTTGCCATTAAGGTATAAATTATTGCAAAAAGCACCGTTGTTTTTAAAGCTAATTTATGCTTTTTAGCCAAGCTTTTTTTTTTTTTTTTTTTTGCTTTATTTAAAGCACACACGTTTTACCTCGCATGGTTAATATAGCAGCCTTAGGACGTGGCTGTGTTTAAGTTTACACTCGGAGGAAATTAACGCTTATTTAATTAGCCTGGTAGTTTGCTTATATAAAGCATTATTAACTTTCATTAGGTAATGTGTCGCTAATAAAAGGTGGCAGTTATATCTTTTATTTTACCGCATTTTATAAGAGGATAATTATCGGCTAAAGCATGCGCTACTGCGCGCGTATATACCCATTATTTATGTATTTATTTTTATCGTTTTTTTCCCATTACTTTTTTATTTTTTTATTTTTCCTTTATAATCACATTTTTTTTAACTTGTGAATAAATTAGCTTTTGTTTAAATTTACCCTTTAAATTAATATCCTTTTTATTTAGGTTTATTGTGATTATTAACCTTTATAATTCTTTATACATTTATGAAATTTGCAGGCTTAGCAATAAGCGTTGCAAAACTTATCGGAATTTTTAATATTTGTTTAAATATTGTCGAAAAATAAGATTTATATAAAGA
Source organism: Xylaria arbuscula (assembly GCA_022385695.1). Classification (NCBI taxonomy): domain Eukaryota; kingdom Fungi; phylum Ascomycota; class Sordariomycetes; order Xylariales; family Xylariaceae; genus Xylaria; species Xylaria arbuscula. The sequence continues at coordinate 95,866 of MU279403.1, forward strand.
TTTTAAAATTAAATTTAATTTTTTTATAGCTTGTTTTAAAGCCGATAAGGTTTAATTTTAGCAATAAAGTTAACGTGTAAATATTAATAAAAATAAATATAAAAATAGCTATTATAAAGCTTTTAACGATTTGTTAATTTAACCGGTAATTAATAAGATTTTATAATTTATTAAAAATTTTAATAATAATATAAGCAATTTTACTTTTGCTTTGCGGCTTATCTCCGGTTTAATTAATATGTTAATTTATATTAAAACCGTTTTTTTTAAAAAGCGTTTATAATTTAAAAAATATTAAGGTATAACATTATAAAAAAATAAACTTAAATAAGCTTTAAAAAGTAAAGCGCGGTTTTTTGCATTAGTTAAATTTTTTAACGCTTTAGTTTAAAAGCTATATAATTTTTTTTTTTAAACTAATTAATTATTTTAAGTTAAATAATATTAAAAAGAAAATAAAGCAATTTTGCTTTTTTTAATAATATATTTTATAGCTAATTATGCGTTTTTTTACTTATATTATAATAAAAACAAGAAAAACTTTATAGCATTTTAATGTTTAAAAAATATTAGCCGATGTTAAAAAACAGCTAAATAATAAAACCTTTTTCTTTTATATTAAATAATTATTAATTTGTTTAAATAAAGCCCGTATAAAGCTAAACAAATAACTTAACATGTATAATTTAAAATAAATATATAACGATTTTATTTATAAAAAATTAATTAAGTTGTAAATTCTTTTGTAAAATGTTAAATTTAACGCTATTTTATTTTTATAAAATATTGTTAAAAAAAAGCTTATTAATAAAAATAAAACGTAGCAATAAAAACTTACGCATAAAATAATCGATTAATATAAATTAATGTTTTTAAAAATTAAATTATTAAAGCTTAATTTAAAAGTGGCAAAAATCTTAAATAATTTTAATGATTTATTAACGAGGCGTTTAATAAACTAAATTATATTTATAATTATAATTGAAAAAAAATTAAAAATTTTACAAATATTAGCAAACATTAAACATTTTTAATTTTAAAGTAGGCAATATTTACATTATATTTGCTAATTATTTACGAGATTATTAAAGCTTTATTTTTTATAAATAATAATTACACCGCGTTAAATTATATTAAATTACTCGATTTAATTAACGAGATTTATATTAAAACTAAAATAATAAAACTTTATAAATTTTTTATTAAAGTTTAAAAAATAAAATTAACTTTAAGCTTAAATTATTTAATTATACATTTAAATTATTTTTTAATTAAATAATATATTATATATTATATGTTAGCTTATTTTTATAAATTTATTAAAAATAAATAATTATAATTTATAAACGAGGCAATTTAAAGCAATATTTTTGCAAAAATATATATTTATTACTTTAATTGTTAAAATGTTTAAAAAAATATAAAACAACAAAAAAAAATTAATTTTATAATTTAAACGTTTTAAAAATATATAGTAAGCTTATAATATAAGCATATAAAACATAAAATCATTTATTTAAAAAAAATTATAAAATTAATTAATTTTTTTTTCTTTTTAAAAAATAAATATTAAAAGTTATAAAGAAAAAATAGCAAAAAGCTATTATAAAACCGGATAATATAATATAAAAAAAAAGTTATATTAAAAAATTTGCTATTTTATGCATTGCTTTTAAGCTTTTTAAAAATAATTGCTTATTTTATTAAAAATGTAAAAATAAATGTAAACTATGTTAATTTATTAAACTAAATAGCAATATTTGCTGTTTTTTTTAAAAGCTAGGTTTTAAGTGTGGTATAGCTTTTGAAAAAAAAAGCGGGTGTAAATATTACAAGCAATCAAAAAAAAACTCTAGTGTATACAGGAGCAAATAAAAAATGCGTTAAAGTGATTAAGCTTTTTTTTTTAAAAAAAGCTAATTTAATTATAGCAAATAAAAACAAATAAACACTATTAAATTTACCTTTAAATAGCAGCTATATTAAAATAATTAAGCTTTTTTTTAAAAAAAAAGCTAATTTAATTATAATAAATCATAATGGATAAATATTATTAAACTTAGCTTTAAATAGCAATTATATTAAAATAATTAAGTTTTTTTTTAAAAAAAAAGCCGATTTAATTATAGTAAATAATAATAAATAAACATTATTAAACTTAGCTTTAAATAACGACTATATTAAAATAATTAAGCTTTTTTTTAAAAAAAAGCTAATTTAATTATAGCAATTAAAAATAAATATATATTATTAAACTTAGCTTTAAATAATAGTTATATTAAAATAATTAAGCTTTTTTTTTAAAAAAAAAGCCGATTTAATTATAGTAATTAAAAATAAATAAATATTATTAAACTTAGCTTTAAATAGCAGCTATATTAAAATAATTAAGTTTTTTTTTAAAAAAAAACTAATTTAATTATAATAATTAAAAATAAATACATACTATTAAATTTAACTTTAAATAATAATTATATTAAAATAATTAAACTTTTTTTTTAAAAAAAAAAGCTAATTTAATTATAATAAACAATAATAAATAAATATTTTTTATTTAAACTTTAAATAATAATTATAATAAAATTATTAATTTATTATTTATATAATATAATATAAATTTATAATTTAACAATGTTAATAATTATATAGTTTTTTTTTAAATAGCTATTAAAAATTATAAATTTATAATTAAACTTTTTATTATAAATAGAAAAATTAATAAAAACTTTTAAAATTATGCTAGTTTTTTTTTATTAATATAAGCTTTATAAAAATTTTAAAAGTTTGCAATAAAATTATTTGTTTAATATAATTGCTTTATATTTAATGATAATAAATATTTTTTTTTTCTATTAAATTGCTATGTTTATAACGCAAAAAGCCTTTAAAAAGCTAGCTACTGCAATACGTTTTAAAATTAATGACTTTACGCTTAGACTTGTTAGGTTATTTAGGGCAACAGAGTAATGCCGGTCCCTTACCCCCAACCCCCAGCTTATTTATACTGCAACAATCCTACAATAATCATCCGCACTTCTCCTGTTCATCCCCTTTCATCACCAACGTGCCGTATAGGTTCTCAAGGTACCGAGGGCGTTGGTGTGTTCTGAGAACCTGACCGTCGCAGATGATAAGGTCGAAGATGTCCTCGAGGCGAAGGACCGCCTTCTGCCAATTGCCGAGTCTGGCGAACTGGGCAGTATTTCTTGACATGACCTCTAAAGCGTGGTCTAAAATTCTCGCGGCATCAGGCCTGGTCTGGTGGATGTCGAAACTATCAATCAGGCGTTCCATATCTCGAGGGTTTGTTAGCTTTCAGACTTTCCAAACAAGCGATTAATAAAGGGCCAGGAAGCAGCATCACGAAGCATACGGGGCGCGACAGGGAGGTCGTCGCGTGGCAAGTTTTATGCACCAGACAAGCCCTTCCCGCTTGGTTGCTTGGCACTGGACTCTCCTGGCCTATATGACTGCAATAGATCAACCTAGAGACAAAGTCTCTAGACGGAAGAAGGCACAGTTTTACCCCAGCTTGGAGAGTTGAAATCGCAAGAGACATTCTTGGATTCATCATGCCTCCGTGTTGGCTGTCTATTGACGTGGACCCTCCATGGAAGGGGAAGGGACTCTGGAAAACCCTCCGGCTAGCAGAGCCTGAGTACGTATTCCAACATGGAGACCTCGCAGCTCATAACATCATTATGGATCCTCAGACCCTACAGGTCATGGCCTTGATCGATTGGGAGTATTCCGGGTTCTTCCCACCGGGGATGGAAAATTGGCCTGGGACATTAAATAGAGATGTATACATTCGCAGTGGCAATAACATTGCGGACGCGATTGCAAAATTCTTGCCTGAGGAGTATTTGGAGTGCTACCACCAATGGAATAACAAGGCACAACTGGCCTCATTAATCAAGAGTGAAAAACTTCCAGATTTTACAAAGCTAGGGTAAATTATTTAAACAGAACAAACAACTAATTTGAGCTTTTATCTATAAATATTTATTATAAATTAACACTGCTAGTTACCAAGTTTTGTCAGAAAGTCCACGCTTGGTCTAATATATCTATAAAAGCAATAGAAAATGCAACTCACACAACAAACTCTTAATACCAAGAAATAGTGACAGTAGCAAAATAGCAGTTTAATATAATAAAAATAACAATGCAGATTATTATCCGATCAATCCCTGCTAAGAGGAGGTAGCAGGGAAAAGGTTGGTGTAAAGTAAGTAAAGCGCTGGAGCTGCGCCGCGCCGCCGGTCTAATGGCAAAATGACCCGCGCTTCACTTCTTGCGTCACATTCGGGGTCAAAAGCCCAAGAATAGCAGCTCTCAGATTGGACAAGTCTTATTTATTTAGGTCCCAAAAAGACCATAGCTCTAAGGCCTATTTTCTACCTATCCCTCGTTATATATCTGGCATGTGAGAAATAAGATATGCGTATCCATGTTCGGCATCTGTCCAAGGTCTGTATAAGGTCTGCCTCCCTTCCTCTGTGGCACATCTCATCACCTAGCCTAGCCTACCATATTAAGCTGGCCATTTAAACTTTTCCATCCTCCAGGTCGTATAGGTTGCCGGCATACTTTTTATTTTCGTTTTTAGTTTTCAAAGTTTTAAGCTTATTATCGTGTAAGCTCTGTTGCTTTCTAGGGGCATTTCCGCTGTGGCCGTAGCCGTGGTTGCGATTAAAAAATAGTTTGTAATAGGCTTTAGCTGTGGCGCCGTTTTCGAAGCCGGCTTAAGCAGCAAGTTTGTTTTAATCGACCTAATACTGTATTAGCTACTGCGAAGGGGCTTGCAGAGAGGGGGTGCAAGTAAAAAACGTACAATTAGCTTCGTTTTAAAGCATTTTTAAACTTTAGCAATAGCTATTATATTTTATGCGGTAATCTTTTTAAACGCTATGCCGATTTGTAGCAGAAATTGATTTGGGATAAGAGATAACTAAGCAAGCGTGAATGTTGTTGTCGAAAAGGTGTGGATAAAGACGAGAATGCGGATATAAGTGGGAAAGATAGGTGAAATCTAATACAAGATGGTTGCGGCAGCATAAGAAAAGGGTTGATTGGTAAGGGGGATATAAAAGTGAGAGGAGGGGTGGTGGGATTTAATTACGGTCCGTGCCGCGCTAAGGTGCTTACGGGTTAGGTGGGTAGCGGTAATAGCTGTCCCTGTAGTAGCGAGGTGGGTATATTGATGTTGTAGAAGAGACGGAGACTAGGTGACATGGAAACCACTGTGAGGGGTATTTAGAGGCACTGTCCGTCGTACCTGCCACACCCGGCCAGACCTCTCTCGCCAACAGCACCGCGAGGCGAAAACACCAGACCTTTCAATATTACGAGAAATCTTCTATTAAACCTCCAAACGAACAAATTTTCTATATTCTATCATATCTGCTAAACGGCCGGCTTGGCCCCTCAACTCGTATTTAGTTAACTAGAAAACTCTATCAATCCAAGACAACGCAGTTTATTAGCTGCCACAATCTTCCGTAGCTTTTAATCAATTAATCATTTCGTATTTGTGAGCTGCAGCTAATAGGTAAATCAAAAGAAAAAAAATAATCTGTATTTTTCTCTATTGTGGAGTTTAAAAATAAGCGGCAAAACGGGTGCTTTTAGCCATACATACAAAAAGAACTCAGCTCAACCCAAGAGACTTCGGACGCTTTATTTTTTGTATTAACGGGAGAAAAAACGTATATAGGAGTAATTAACCATATTAACCGCTGTGGGAAACCGCGCAGGTTCGAATCCTACGGCTTTCACCAAATTATAGTATTAGGTTTTATAAATTAGTTATAATTAGCACGATTTAGCTAAATTATAAAGGTATGCTAGTTATTAGCTAAATAAAATTCTTGGTGCGCCATAGCGCCATTAGCGCCTTACGGCGCCATAGTCCCGCGCGTTTACTTAAGTGACCTTTTAGCTTTATTTTTTATACGCCACTTATAATAAGATAGGTAAAATACTTTGCCCGTTACGTTAATTTTATTATTAAAAGTATTAAATTTAAAAGGTTATATAATTAGCTTTATTAAAAACATAACTTATATATATATAATTTATATAACGCATTTAAATTTTCTTTATATATTATAATATAATAATAATTATTAAATATATTATTTAATTAATTAAAATATATTAATTAAATTTGTTTAATTTTAATAATTAAAAGTTTTATATGCTATATATTATTTATAAAGCTAAATTAAGCAATTAATTAATATTAATAGCTTAAATAATAAATATAAAAATAATTTTAGTTAAATTAAAAAACTATATGTTTTAAAATTAAAAAATTTATAATAAAAGCAAACTTTTTAAATTTTTAAAAATATTTTTAATTAAAAAATAAATTTATATAACTTTTAACATTAAAAATGTTAAAATATAAAAACTATTTAAAAAATACTTTTAATAAATTTATAAAAGTATAATTATTAATTATTATTATTAATAATAAAATTAATTTAATAAATAAACCTTAAAATCTTTTTAAAATAATAAAAAAAAGCAAAAAATTTTATTAAACTAATTAAAATTAATATATTTATTTTAAATATAATTATAATAATTATTAAAAGCATAACGTAATTTATATATAAGTCGCGCATTTATATAAATTGCGCATTTTTTTACTTAACGCGTATACTACTATTTTATCGCGTAATAATTATATAATTAATTAATGTTTAAAAATTTTAAAAAATCTTGTTTTTTGCTTGTAATTATAACTATTTAATCAGCTAATAAAATTAGCATTTAACGCTTTATTAAAATTTACAAAATTTTTAAATTAACTTTACGCAATAAAATAAACAAACGTACTACTAAAGCAAAAACACGCGCTAATTCGCATATTTTAACTTTAATTAAAAAAAAGATATTTTTTAATTATATATTAAATTTTAATAATTAAAAATATGCTTTTAACTATGTTTTTATTAAAAATATAGTTAATATGTTTTTAATATTATATAGCATTATTGCTATTAAAAAGCTTTAAATAAGCAATTTTATTAAATGGTATTTAAATTTTAAACAGCATTATATATATAAATATAACTTTTAAAAAGCTTTATGTAAAAATCCAGCTATAATAAACGTATAATTTAAGCATTATATATATATAAAAGCATAATATAATATTTAAAATAATAATATTTAAAATTTTAATAAAACTAAGTTTATAATAAGCATTATTTCCGCTTTTATAATAATTACACGTATTAATTAACGTAAAAAATATAAATTAATGCAGCTTAGCAATAAAAAATAAGCTATAACAATTAAAACAATTAATTTAGCTAATAAATTTATTTTGCTATTTATTATTTTTTAAAACGCTTATTATTTTTAGCATTAATATAAAAACATTAACTTTTTACGCAATTAAATACTTTATATTAATTTTAATAAATAAACTAATAATTAAATTACATTAAAATATATAAAACATTTTAATAAATATATTACATTATTAATAATAAATATATATTATTTATTAATGTTAAACTAGCATAAAAGTTATATTTTAATTAAATTTAAATAATTTTACAAAAATTATAAAATAATAACTATATTGTTATTTTTATATTTATTGCATTTAATTTAACTATTTAACGTTAAGCTTTATAATATGTTAAAATAAGCATATAGTTATTAAATTTTAAAATTTATTAAATTATATATTAACTACATTATTAAAGCTAAATTTTTTATTGCATTTAAAAAAGCCTATTTAATAACTTTTATAAAATCAAATATTTTAAAAAGTTTTAAAAAATTAAAATTAATGCTTATTAATTTTTAAGCTGTAATTTTAAAGCTAAATATAAAAATACGCACGCTGTTGTTTAAAATAAAAGCTTTTAAACTTTTAACACTTTAGGTTTTTTAAACGCTAAAAACCTTTATAAAAACAATTGTATAATTAATTTTAATTAAAACTTAAATTTTTAAATATTAAAAAAGCTTTTTAATTAAAATTTATAGCGCTATTAATTAGCTAGCAAAAGCAAATTAAATATTAATGCATTAATTTACTTTAATAATTAAAAAAATGCAAACTTTTTAAAAAGCAAATGAAACACTTAGCAAGCGCTAAAAAGCAAAAAAAAACAACTATAAAATAAAAAAAAGCTTATTATAAAAAATGCACTAAATTAAATTGCTTAAAAAAATGCAAAAAAACAAGTATAGCTAAATAAGTTAAAAAATTATAATAATAATAAAGCAAATATATTACGCTAATAATAATATAACCAATGTAATAACATTAGCTATAATATAAAAACTTATAAACTAAAAATAAAATTAAATATAAAATTTAAATTAAAATAGCTTTTAATAATATTTACAATAATTATTAAATTATTAATAATTAAAATAAAAATATTTAAAAAAAAATGCATAATTTATATAAATATATAATTTGCATATAAACCATATTATTAAAAATTTAATTATATAATTAAATAAATTAATTTTTTTTAATTATAAGCAAACTATTTTTTAATTTATAAAAATAATTAAAAAATAATATAATTAAATATAAAACTTAAAAAAATATTTAAAAATTATTTAATAATTATAAATTAAAGCTTAATATTAATAATATATAAAAAAAATAAATTAACTTTGAAAAAATTTAAAAGCTTAAACAATTAAATAAAAAGCTATTATATTTTTAGCTATTAAATATAAAATTATAAAGCTTAAAAATATAAATTATTTAATTATAAATTTAAAAATTTGCTTTAAAAAAGTTTTAAGCATTTAAATTATTATTTATAAAATAACTAATAAAAATATTATTATTAATAATAAATTAACTTATTAAAAAATAACAGCTAATTTTAAAAATAAAATTAGCTAAATAATCTTTATTTATAAATTAATTATTTATATTAATAAAAATATTTTTAAAGCATAGTTTAATAAAAAAAATAAAAATAATAAAATTAAAAACTTTTAAAAAGTAAAAATATTATTAAAAATTTAACTATTTGTTAATAATTTTTAAAAATATAGCAAAAGTTATAAAATTTAAAAAAATAAAAACAATTAAAGTTATTATTTTAAAATATATAAATTAAAAATTTATATATATAATATGTTTTATTATTAAATGATAAATATTATTAAGTAATAAAAGTTTTAGGTTTTTTTACCTTTTATTATTTAAACTTTATTTTCTTTATTTATAACAATAAACCACACGTTAAAAAAAGCTAGGTTATTAACTGCTGCTAACGTTTTTAAACGCAACTTTTATATTTTTATTTACAAGCTTGCAAAAATGTATAGCGTTTTTAACAAGACTTTTTGCCGCAAAATTGCCGGTGTTGCGCCTTGGCGCGGCAGTAAAAATATAAAGTTAAAATTAACCAACTATAAAAAGCAGGCAATTATACAGTTTATAATTTACCTAGATTTAAAAGCGTTTTTTCTTTAGGTATATTATATTTAAGATATAGCCGACCGATTATTAGCTAAGCGAGGTAGCTAACCTGTTGGAAAGTGCTAAACAACGCGCTTTATAAACCGTACACCAGCTTTTTAAACGCATTTAAACTATTAAATTAACTATAGCCGAGTTTTTTGCAAAGATTTTACCAAATATAACGTATATTACAAACGCATAAAAAAAACTATTAAGCGTTAAAGCATTGCAAAAAAAAATATATATAATTTTAATAAAACAAAGTTTATAATAGGCATGATTATAATTAATATAATTATAACAAATGTTAAAAAGCAAAATAAACTTAAGCAAGCCTAGCAAAGCAATTGAAATTAATTTATAGCTATTTGTTTAATTAATTTATAAGGTTAATTAATGCCGCTTTTTATTATTTTAAAAAAAAAAACTTACTTTGCTTTTTAGTATTGCAATAGCCTTTTACCACTTAAATAGCAAATTGCAGTTTTATATAATAGCTAAATTAATAATAATTCTAATTTAAAATAAATTAAACATTTTAATAAATATATTTAACTACGTTTAACAAGCATAAAACGTTTTTTTATTTTTAATAGTTATAAAAGCTATTATTTAAAAAAATTTAAAAATTATTGCTAAAAAAATAATATTTTTACTAAAACAATGCTTACGCATTTTTTTTATAAACTTTAACCTTTAAACGTAACATGTTTTAACTTGTTAAAAAAGCATATAATATTAAAATTAGCAATATTATGCAAATAGGTATAATGTATATTTTAAAGAAAAACTTTTTACTTGCGTTTTTTAAAGCTTATACTTAAGTAATAATATTTGTAAATATTATGTTTAAATTTAAAGCTATTAGCTTTATTTTATTTAACTTAAAAGTTGTTATTTTAAAGCTTAATATTACGCTAATTTTTTTTATACTGTTGTTAAAGCTTAAGTTATTTTTTATTGTTTAAGTTTTAAAAACTTTTATTATTATTAAAAAAGCCATTTTGCAAATTATTTACTTAAAAACCTAAATTGCTAAACATTAAAATAGCTTACTTAGCAAAATTATTAATGCTATAAATTTATTATTAAAAGCTATATATTATTTATTGCATAAGCAAACATTAATATTAAATAAAATAATTAAACTTTAAAAAGCTAATTATATTTTTAATAAACATTAAAAAATAAAAAATAAGCAATTATAAATTAAAAAAGTATTTATTTAATTTAAAAAAACAAATCTTTAAGTTTTTAAAAAAGGTAGTAGTTAAATAAATTAAAAAAATAGTAAAAGAAATAGTTGTTAAGTAAAGGCATTTATACGCGCGCACTATTGTGGCATATATAGCAACATTAGTTATAATGCACGCATTTATATAGTAAATGTAAATACATTTAATAAAAAAATTCCAATTAATTTAAAATAATTTAATTATATTATAATTATTTTTTTTACATTGCAACTTAAATAATGCTTAAAACTTTTGTTATTTAATAATATTTATCACTTAATAATAAAACACGTTAAAAGCTATTTTAATTTTTATATTATTTTAAAATGTTATTTTTTTTTTAAAAAATAACTTTTAATAATTTTATTTTAAATTAAATTATTTTAAAGCTTATTTAAGCTAAATTAAAAAGCAATAAAAGCTTTAAAAATATTATAAATTAAATATAAAAAAAAAAAAACTTAAAATATAAAGCAAAAAGTTAATATAATTAAAATAAATATTTATATAGTTTTTTTTTGCAATAAAATTTTATTTTAAATTAAAAACTATTTATATATTAAAAAACTTAATTGTTTTAAACTTTAAAACTATTTTTTATATTTTTAATAAAATTAGCAAATTTTTTAATTTTAAGCAAGCTATAAAAAAAAACGCTATATATGTAAAAAATAGCTTTATATTTATTTTAGCTTTTAATAATATTAATATTTATATATAAAAATTAAAAAAACTTAAAATAATAAAGCTATATTATATAGCTTATTATTTAAAAATAGTTATTAATGTAATATTATTATAAATATTTTTAAAAAAAAAGCTTTATTAAAATATTAAGCTAGCTATAAATATATTATAATAATAAAATAAATTTATTTTATATTGCTTATAAAATAAATATTTTTTATTTTATTAAAATAAAAATGTTTTATATATATAAAAAAATAAACTAGCTTTTATTATTTTAAAGTTTATTTTAAAAGCTAATTTTTATTAATAATATTTAAAGCTAAAATATTTAAAAGTTAATACTTTTTATTATTTAATAACTTAAGCTAAAAAAATGTGAATATAATAATTTTAAATAATAAAATATAAATAATAAAATATAAAGCATATATTATATTAAAAATATAACAGTAAATTAATAAAACATTTTAAAATTGTTTTAAATAATTTAAAATATAATTAATAATAAATTTTTATAATTATTAAAAAAGTATAATTTTAAAAACTTATGAATATTAATTATTAATTAATATTTAAAATTTAATTTTAATTATTATTTAATAAATTAAAAAATTTTTAAATTTATTTAAATATTAAATAATTTAATTAAACATTTAAAAGTTTATTATATTATTTAAATATAAATGTTTAAATAAAATAATAAATTATTAAAACATAACAACTTTATTAAACACTTTAAAGTTTTATATAAAATATTATTTAAGTTATACGCTTTTAATATATAAAATTAAAATAAAAGCGTTAAAAAAGCTAGCAATATAATTAAACGTAAAGCTAAAGCAATAAAAAACAACTTTAAATTATTTATTATTTTTTAAACTAATATTATAAAAATAGCAATATATTTATATATATATAGCTATAAAGTTTATGTTTTAATAGCAAATATTAAGCTAAAAAAAAAAAACTTAATAAGTTTAATTTAAAAGCTTAAATTAGCTATTTTATAAGCTATTTACTTTTTAATATTTATTATATTTAAGTTTTATTTATTAATATAATTATTTTAATTAAAAATTTTACTTTTAATAAAAAAATTATTTTTTTAAAAATAAAAAGTTAAAAAAATTAAAAATTTTTTATTTTATATTATAATTATAAAACTTAAATTATTAAATAAAGCTTTAAAAACTATTATAATTAATTAAAATATAAAAAATATATATTTTATTAAAAGTATAAATAAAGCTATTAATATAAATATATTAAAAAATAAAAAAAACGTATTTATAAATATTAAATTATTAAAAAAAATAAAAAAGCTTAATTAATTTTTTATTAAAGCTTTTTTTTTTATTATATTTTTTTTTTTAAGTTTTTATAATTAAACGCTTTTTTATAGCTATTATTAAAAAACTTAATTTATAAAATTAAAATGTTATAATAAATTTTATTAAGTTTAAAATTAAATTATTTAAAATAAACTTTAAAAATTTAATAAATATATTTAATATTTAACTTTATATAAATATTAAATTTTATAAAAATAGCTAAAAAGCTGTATTTTTAAACAAACATTTATATATTTTAAAAATAAAAACTAATATAATAATAAATAAAATTAAAATAATTTTTTAATTATTTTAATAGTTATAAAATAAATTAAAAAATAATAATTTTATAACTTTTATATATAAATAAAAATATTTTTATCAAACAAATTTAAAAAAAACTTAAAAAACACTTAATAAATATAAAATTTAAAAAAGAAAAAAAAATACACTTTTAAAAGCATTAAAAAATAAACTTTTAAATTAAAATTAAAATAAATATTATATATAAATATATATATATAAATTTAATAAATATAATTATTATTTTAAATATAAAATAAAATTCATAATTTAAAAAAATTAATAGTTTTATAATATTATTAAAAATATATATGCGTTAATTTTTACAAACAAATTATTTAAAGTTTTTATAGCTATTATTATTAAGTTTAACTTTAAATTAAAATAATATAATGTTATTAATATATTTATAAATATTAAATTAAACAAAAAAATATATATAAAAATGCTATTTAATTATAAAAAAATATAAATAATATTATAGCTTAATAAAGCTTTATATAGTTTATAAAAATTATTTTTGCTTTAATAAAAAAAACAAAATATATAATAATATTATATAAATTTTATTATTATTTATGCAAAAAAATATTTATTTTTATTTATATTAATAATATTATATTAGCTTATAAAAAAACTATAAATTAATAGCTTAAAAAGTTATAAAGCAATTTTAATAAGCTTATTAAATAATTAATAAAAATAATTTATAATAATTTTTTAATATTAAAATTATATAAAATTATTAAAAATAATTAATATAATTGCTTTAAGCTTTATATTTAAAAAAAGATTTTAAGCTAAAAATTATATTTTTTTTTTATTATTTATTTTTATAAACATAATTAAACTATTTTTATATATAAAAATAGCTATTAAACAAAAAATTTATTTATATTAAAAAAGAAATTCATTATATATATAGCAATAATTATTTAATTTAATATTGCTTTTAATATTTTAAAGCTTTTTTAATTTTTTTTAAATTTAAGCTTAAAATATTATAAAAATACAAACTATTTATTAAGCTATTTTAAATGTACTTAATACTATGTTTTTTAATTTAAAAATAATAATAATTTTAAAATAATTAGCAATATTTTTTTTGCAAACAATATTTTTAACTAAAAAAGTTTACAAGCATATATAATAAAGCTATTTAACAACATAATAAATTAATAAATAAACAAGCAAAATATAATAATTATATTTATTATAAAAGTTAAATTATTAGCATTAACGCAAATAGTTAAAAAAGCTATATTTATAAGCTATTTTATTAAAAAACTAAAAATAATTTTAATAAATTAATATATTTTTATTTAATATAATAATTAATAAACTATTAAATTAATTATTAAAAAATAACTATGCTATATATTAAACTAAAGCATATTAATATATATAATTATTAAATATAGTAAAAAGTTAAAAATAAAACTTTATATATTATTTATATATTAATTAACAATATAATTGCAAATAATTTTATAAAGCTATTAAATATAATAAAATAAAACAAATTTTTACAGCTATTAAAACTTATTAATATTTATAAATATTATAGTATAAAAAAATTAAGTATTTTTATAAAAAGTAAAATAAACTATTTAAAATTTATAAGTTAAAATATAAAAAATTTATAAAAAAGCTTATTTATATAAAGTTTTTTTAAAAAAGTATATTAAATTTAAAAAGTTATATAATTAGTTTTATTAAAAATATAACTTATATATACATAGTTTATATAATGCACTTAAATTTCTTTTATATATTATAATATAATAACAATCATTAAACATATTATTTAAATAATTAAAACACATTAATTAAATTTGCTTAATTTTAACAAAGAAATGCTGTAAATTATTATATATTAGCCTTTTAAGCACGCTTATCCAAGGGTATATTTATATTTATATTTTTATTTACTTTAGTAATAATATTATAAAAATTATAATTATTAAATAATAATAAAGTGTTATGTTTATTTTGTGCTGCTGTTTTATTTGCTTTTTTAATCGCTTTGTTTTTTTTTTGCTTTGCTTAATTTTTTACGTTTTAATATACGTTTATTTTAATTTTAAAAATATTAACATTATTAATTAAAGCATAAGCTTTAGCTTATAATAGTAAATAAATAACATATATATTTAAATAGCTTTTTTAATATATTAACGTTAATATATATGCTTTATTATTAAAGCTTAATTTATAATTACTTTATATTTAAAAATTATTTATGTTTTTTATTATTACTAAGGTTTTATTTAAGCTTTTTACATTTAAGAAAAAATTAGGTATAATAAAAAAGTTATGCTGCGTTAATAGCATAATATATTTATTTAGTTATATTTAAATTTATTAATTAAATTATTTAAAACGGGCATTATAATATTAATTAAAATTATTAAGTATATAAAAATTATTTGTTAGGTTTTTTAAGTTTATAAATAAAATTTATACATTTTAAATAGTTTTTATAAAAAAAGCTTTGCTGCTATATTTTATAAACCTTGTTTATAATATTATGTTTTTTTAAAAAATTTTAAAAACTTTTCCTTTGTTATTTTAATTATTATTTAGTTTATTTTTAATAGCAAACTTAATTTTTTATTTTAATAGCTAAGTTATTATTTTTTTAAAAAGTTTTTTTATTATTAATAAAGTATTTTAATTGCTTTTGCTTTTATTTATTATAATTAACATAAGTTTATATTTGCTAAAAAAAAACAAATAAACTTTAAAGCTAAACTATATATTATATTAATAAAAACATTTATAAATAAAAATATAATTATATTTAAAAATATTGCATAGTTATTTTATTGTTATAATAAATAATATTTTTTTAATATATTAGTAGCAATTAATTTATTAAAAATATAATATATATTATATTTTATAATATATTTAATTAAACTATAATATATTTTAAAACTTTTTTAATAAAAAATTTTTTTTATTAAAATATTAACGTATTATATCGGCGTTAGCTTTTTATAACATTGTATAAGCTTTAATATTATTATAGCATATTATATAAAGTTTATTATTTGCAAAATAATATTTATTTTGCAATTATTATAATTAATATTACATTTTGCTTTAAAAAATGATTTTTTAAAATAGCAAAAACTCTCGATTTAGCAGCAATTTATTTAATTGTTATAAAAAGCAATAATTTTTTTTAAAAAGTTTTTTTGCTTTACTTTTTATTATTAATTATTATTATTATTATTAATAAATTTTTAAAATATATAAACATTATTATAGCTAAAATATAAATAACATTTTAACGGTTTATTATTTTAGCTAATATAATTAATTTTTTAGTAATATTTTTTAAAACTTTTTAATAATAATTAATAAATAATAAAATATATATTAACGCATCTCCCACTTGAGCTGGCCACTTAATTAAGCTGGCCACCCGAATTCCCGTATAAAAATATACCGAAAAAGTCCGTGCATC